>JAJJMB010013814.1:1563929-1575246 GCA_023531105.1 Papaver atlanticum | reverse complement strand
AACACTTCGTCCAAGGTTGTTGTTTACTCGTAGAGGATCAATAACGTTGAAATGTTTAGACACGAAGGGTTGACCCTGATTATCTTGACCCCCCACAGAGTATACAGAACTACAAGCATCAAATAATTTACTGAGCAACAAGTCTTCAGTATCCCTTCGAGGAGGTTCCGCTGCAATACATTGCACTATCAACATCAGACACACTCGTTAGATAATTATCATAAGGAAGGTTTTTCCTAATGTGGGCCGATTAACTGAAAAGAAATAATCAAAATTTATTACCTGTCATATCCGCAAGTCTACAAATTGGAACTGGACCCCAAAGGCTAACACAAAACTTGTCCCAGTCAAAGTTACTGAAAAACTCTAGAAACCGGTAAAGGACCTGAACATAAAAACAAAAAGTAAGAAACATTGAGCTACGACTGTCCACCATAAGTAATTAGAGAGAAAAGGAGAAATCCATAACAACCTCAAGCGGTCCTGCGAAGGAATTGTTGAAGACATGAAATATGTAGAGAACTAATGTTTCAAGTGCATAAGTAGAAATAAGACCATGATGAGCTCCCAATATACGACTTTCATAGTAACACCAAGCTTTTATCAGAATGATGCTGCGCTTGAATATATGACTTCGCTTAATTAAATAATCAACCTACATAAACACATATATTTCTTAGCAGAAAAGCAAGGAAAAAAATAAACATTATGGAGTTGGTTTGCTCAAGATGTCAGCTAGACCTTACCTCCTCAAGAAAACAAAGAGTGCACAGCCCGCCAAGCTGGTTAAAGGATATGTCTACTACAATATTTTCTACAAGACACTTGATTATCTTCACCTGCAAATGGATGAGACATAAAAACGATTCAGTATCTACCACAAAGGGCATTGGAAACCACAGATCGACAATATTATGTAACAGTAACAGCCGCATGAAAAACAGCACCACAGGAGTCCAAATCAGGTGCAGGATGCAAATACCAGAGTAGTTATAATGTCTAGAACAGAGACAAGAGCATTTTTGAGAGTTACCCCGTACAAAATAAGTCTATAATTCAGTATGCACGGTTTGAAGAGTGGCCACAACAGTATATACCAACTTATTATAAAAATTTGCTCCTCGCCAACCCACATATCAGAATTCCAAGCAACCTCAAAACATACTAATATGGAACATGCTGCACAGTGCAACTCTAATCAGGTCGCACCTTTTTCTATTTCTTTTTCTTGTAAGGCACGGGTTTGAAATAAGCCAGGAAAAAAAAGATACTGAAACATAAAATGCGTGAAGCGCTTAAGAGGTGTTAGGAGTAAAGAACATACTTCTGCCTGTATGTATTGCACCTCTTTCACACGAAATTCAGCCGTCGCACTCTTTTCTTCAGTCTCAAGTATATTGCGGACCTCATTAGCCCAAGTATCCTTCAAAGTTTCATCCTCACTAAATGCTGTCAGGTCAATGTCCCCATCTGGTAAGTAGGTCTTAAGAGGAACAGACCCAAACATAAAAACCTGAAATAATTTGACATGATACACACCATCTGTCAGAAAAAGTGCTCCGCTGAGAAAAGAATAAAAAATGTACCCTAAATGTTTTCAGAATGTGTAACACGGGTATGTTATAGACATGGTTATCATTAAAAAAGACAATGCAATATCTTTCTTAGTGAAGTGTATCCAAGTATAGAAACAGGATGACTAGTAAATACTTGACGAGTTAATTTTGGAACCAGGAGAATATATAATCCCTTAGCTTTAACATCCAATATGAAGCATCTAGTCCACAATTAACTTAAAATACAAATCAACTGATCTCTACAGCATGATAGAGACAGTTTGGCACACGCAACTCATGATGATCCAATATACATAAAGTGATGCCTCAAGACAAAACTCACATTTTATTCTTTGAAATTTTGCATTCCTAGCATTATCCTAGCAACCTATAAATATCCAAAACACTCGTATATAACCTGCAGATTCTATGAGCGCGGGAAGATAGGACTACCTTGCAGGAAAAGCATTTCAAGATAAGCCTCTGAACATAGTCTGCAACAGCATTTCTTCGTTCTTCAGAGGGCTTGTTGGGTTGAATGCAATTAATTAATTCTTCGGTTCTCTTTTCAGCTATGGACCATCTTTCTGTATCAAGGAATCTAGTAACCAAACAAACGGTATCGGGCAGAAGGCCATTGGGCATAACACCACTAGGCTGTGCCCAGTGCTCATGATCGCCCATGCAATGACCAATCGAATACTACCCTAAATAGATAAACTAGGAGAGTACCCGCACTAAATCTCCTCTTAACGAAGTTCCAATGATATAATCGTCAAGAGAAAATCCAGATTATAGAGTATGTCAAACTGAACTGCACAAGTGACCCTAATTTCAACACAGGACCAACTATACAACAGTAACAGAATTTGATAAGTCTTTTTCCCCAAACCAACTATTGAAACAGTTAGCACAATCTAAATTTGGGTAATACACTAATACATAAATTACAAACCCTCAATAATCACAATGTTATTTGATTAAAAGTAGAATCCTAGTGTAACTGAGTATTTCTTTTTCTTTTTCCTTTCAAAACAGTAAAAATTAAACTTCTAGCGGATCTATCTTGAATGAAATCCTGCTTAAAAGACCAAAACTTCTGTAGTAACTAAACTTCATGAAAGCAACTGCGCATTTCTCCTCGGCTCGCTTAAATCACCACAAAAACGATTCAGAAAAAAGTATCAAAATTGAATGATGATTTCTCAAAAATTGTTTTTTCAGTTTAGGGTTTTACTTTTTGTAGTTTGGGTAACGAAAGTGTCAAATTAGGGATTTTGCTAAGTTCTTTTGTTTTTGTTCAGACGGGGATGTGAGGAAGTCGGAGAAATTGAATTAATTTTTTTAAATGAGTAAAGAAAAAGGAAATTTTATGAATAATAATTTAGTCCGTTATATATTAACGGAAAGGAGGGGGATTTTAGCTTCACTCGCAATCAAACGCGAGTAAATTCACTGGCGTAACGGATCAGGAAATTATCATTAACAAGTAAGGGTTTATCAATAATTTACGAGTATTTTTTTGTATTCCGGTGGGGGGCTGTGGTTCCGGATAAACTGGTTCGGTCTGGGAAGGGAATTGAGTAATGATAACTTAATGATAACAACAGATGATCCTGATGACAATAAGAAATTCATGTCAGTAACTATAAACATTGCAATTTCAATGATGATGGTGACCCCTACTACTACTTCTAGTGTGGGTCCGATTCTTCAAAACTTTTCAAGTACCCCAACAGAAGTATGGGGAGTGCATGATGATTGCAGAACTAAAGAAGAGCTCGAAGTAAAGGGAGCTGAAGCTGCTTTTCAATGGGCATCACAATGGAACGGTAACAACATCATTTTCCAAAGCGACTCTGAGCCTATTCTCAAGTTGTTGGCGGGAATGTATGTGAAAGCTAGAGAATTTAGATTCAAAATTATTGAAGATTTTGGCTATAATGCTAATAATTGCGTAAACTTTAAAGTGCAAGGTTTCATCCTGAAAAACATATTTGATATAGCTTAAACAGCCCATATTGCTACTTATTGTGATAGATTTGGTATAACCAAATATTGGATAGGGGAAAATCTTAGAACCCTTTTAAACAATTTAGAATTCCAATTCTGGAATGCAACTGTAATCAACTCTCTTCCTCGCTACAACGAGGCATGAGAGGTTCTATGTAACGACTGAGGTTTAATCCTCCTTTCCAAATTAAGCACTAAATTCTTTTCCTTACACCTAGTCAACACTAATGTCAAATGATGCAAGCACTCATCAAAAGATGAACCAAACACTGAAAAATCATACATAAAGACCTCTAAAAACCATTCTACCATATCAGAAAATATGCTCATCATACAACGCTGAAAAGTCGCAGGGGCATTACATAGCCAGAAAGGCATGCGTCTATACGCAAAGGTACCAAAGGGACAGGTAAAGTGGTTTTCTCTTGGTTTTCTTGGGCAATAACGATCTGATTATAACCGGAGTAGCCATCTAAAAAGCAATAATGACTATGTCCATCTAATCGCTCTAGAATTTGGTCGATAAAAGGAAGGGGAAAGTGATCCTTCCTTGTGACCTTGTTCAATTTCCTATAGTAAATACAGACACGCCACCCCGTGGTCACTTGGGTTGGGATTAACTCATTATTATCTGAAAAGACGAGGGTACCCAAATATGCCTCAATCTAAAACTTTTCCACCTATAAGTCCTTTTCCGAAAGTGATTGTCTATGGACTGAGTCGAGATAATACAACTAATCGGTTCACACTTCGTGTGATCGTCTATGGATACGAGATCGAGACAATACAACAACGAAGTATGTTTACTTGATAATAGGTTCGGACTTAACCAAACTCTAGGGATTGTCTATCAAATAAATATGAATTAACGTTTGTGTATTTTACTTCTAATTATAATAAAACAATTATAATTGCGGAAATAGAAAAGTAAAAGACACAACAAGATTTTGCTAACGAGGAAACCGCAAATGCAGAAAAACCCCGGGACCTAGTCCAGAATTGAATACTCTCAGAATTAAGCCGCTATACAAAACCAAACCAACTTCGTATAGTATAGTTGAGACCAAGCAACCAAACCTATAGTTCACCTAGTTTCCTCAGTATCCCTGCGCCTCCAACTTGCAGTAAGTCACGCACTTGGAACAATTCCTTTGGTTCGTATTTCAAACAGTAAAGGAACAACAAATCTGTTCGGTAACAACTCTTTTCAAACAAAGTGATATGAGTTTGACAAAGGCTCTTCCGTTTAACCAATAAACTCCTTTGTCGGGTCCTTAGATCAATCTCTCAACAACTACCGAAGTAATTGTTAGACTATGCAATCAATACTATTAATCACAAAGAAGTGTATTGATGCCGATCTACTCAACTAATCAATCTAATCTATCACAAGGATAAACCGATTATAGTTGGATCCCTTTCTAGTCGAAACAAGTATTGTGCATACCAAAGATTATGAACCCAAAAAGTCTTCTTGTCTTCAAATCTTCTTTAATCTTCAATCAGCACCTGCACACAATCAACTTGAATCTCTTGTGATCAATCACACACAGAACGGAGTCTGTTAACGTTGTTATCACAAGACGTCTTTAGATCTACAAACAGTCTAAAGATCCCCGTCGAAACTTCGATCTAGTTTGAGTGAATCTTATATCAGAAGAGAAGATTCTCAAGCATAAACAAACTAGGTGCAATCAAAGTTCAACCACCGTTAGTCAATCAAATCAATCGAAAACTAAAATAAACTGCAATTATCTAGTTTCCCACCAACGGTACTAATAGAGCTTCTCAATCCCAAAGAAGTCTTTAAACTGAGCGGCCATAAGAGATTTCGCCTAATTAGGTTACTTTCCTCTCCGAATAGGCGGCTCCACCAGTAACAACACAACTGAGGTAGTTTTGCTGAACTTCAGTATTTATAGACAAGGAAGTTTGGACACCAAGGAATTTCCAAAACCGAATATTCTCAAAGATATGCAATAAACACAAAATCGGTTTATATAACTCCTGGAAATGCACTGTCCAAATATTAACCGAAATCCCAATAGAAAAATCTATAATCAGTAAATGCACATTACTAATTATTATTTTCTAAAGATATGCATTTAATTTCTAGAGATTAAATAGCATATAAAAACTAAGAAACCTTAATTAAAAGATTCTCAATTTATTTCGATCCTGGGATTCTCCTTTAGCTATTAAGGAATATCTTTGAACAATTGAAGATAAAAGTTATTGCACATGTTCAAAGTATGTCGACATCCTTACTTTGCAAGTCCTTTTTCATACTTACAATCTTGGAAACGATTTGCCACACTTCTAAACAGGTTTTGAATTGGTTCGTCTGAATTCCAAGAACTATGTGATTGATTATCCTATCAAATCACCAATCATGGGTTTAACGGTTCTACCAAAACAAGTTCGGTTCTACCTCCATGTGAGTATTGTACATAGTCACACTAGTTACCAAAATTTGGTTGACTAGGTACTAGGATCGGTTCCCAAAATCTTATGGTAACTACCTGTATTCAGTTGCACATGTCCATAGGATCGGTTCCCCCAAAACTATAAACTTGTTGCACATGTTCATAGGATCGGTTCCCTCATCTACTAAAAACGTGTTGCACCTCTTACAAGGATCGATTCCCCTCTTGTAAATTTGTTGCACCTCTTACTATGATCGGTTCTCCAATGGCTAGATAAAAGTTGCTATTTACAAGGCATCGATCATACCATCTTGAGTGATTACTTAAGATCGGTTTCACTAATAAAAGTCATACCAATACATAAGTCTGGCCTTGTGAATAGTTTTACCAAGATACATAAACAAGTTTATGAGCGGTTATACTAAACACACATATTGGTAATTCAAAATAGATTTGCAATGAATAACAATACTAATAAGCCTAGCGATTTCCCTTTCGATTCACAAAATGAGTTTATGAACTTACTTCCTTTAAACGAATGTAAAACATTGTTTCCTAAGATAAAATCTTTACTCATACCCATACATAATCACAATAGCATTCATATGATCATGTCGATGTCTTATATACAAAGTTTAATGGTTAAGCAATAAACCTCGTATTGTATTCCTTAATACTATGTCTAGCTAGAGTATCATATACAGCTTCGCAGTTATGTTTTCAATATGCACGACTTGAAAGATATGTTAGGGAATGAAACAGTTCAAGTCAAATATTACTAACCTCAAGAGGAAGGATGATGTTGTCGTTGTAGCTTTATACTTCTTCACATTCTTCAAGTCTTCATGTAATACTTGTAAGTCTCATATCCTAACACTTTCAAGCTAACATATACGAAGTTGACTCTAGTATATAATCAAGCGACTCTTTAAATGAGTTTTGATTCACTAAAATATGACAACCAAACTTGACATACCAACGCTTGGTTGGTTCAACCGAGCTATGCTCTAAGAAAAAGTGTTCATATGGCTAACTTCGTTAACTGTTATTGAGCCAACTCAATATATACGTTTAGGTACGATTACCCATTTCTAAATGAAGGTATATTTCATTTGTGTGTAACAAGCTAAGAGCAATCTAATGGTTGAAAGATATTAGCTTGAATCTTAAATCAGGTTTCATCTAATGGTGAATATTGATTGCTTTGTTCCAAAGTTATCAAACCCTGATTTGAAGACTATATAAGGGATAACTCTAGCAACTGGGAAACCTAATCCCCACACCTCCTGTGTGATACTAGTTGCGATTAGAGTCGATTCTCCTTTAACCTAGGTTTTTCCTAAAACCATTATAGGTTAACAACTTAAAGACTTCATTGGGATTCTGAAGCCAGACCGAACTATTTTCTCTATAGTTGTTTGTTCTGATCTTACTTTGTTCTATCGTATTTAGTGCTATCTTCTCTAATATTTGCTCAAGATTTATCTCCGATAGGTAAGATATAAAAAGTAATCACAAAGCTCTTCGTCTCATTCTTTGTGATTCCGCAATAACTTGTTCTACTACCATATAGTTAAGTTATTGTGAGGTGATTGATATTACTAGGTTGTTCTTCGGGAATATAAGACCGGTGTATCAATTGGTTCCTGTTCACCTTGATTTATCAAAAGACGGAACAAAAACTCGTAGGTATTTCTGTGGGAGACAGATTTATCTATTCAATAGACTTTTCTGTGTGAGACAGGTTTGTTTACCAAGTCTTCGACTTTGGGTCATAACAACTCTTAGTTGTGGGTGAGATCAGCTAAGGGAATCAAGTGCGTAGAGTCCTGTTGGGATTCAGAGGCGTAAGGAATGCGACTGTACCTTAATCAGTGTGAGATTGGTTAGGGCTCAACTACATTCCAGTCTGAAGTTAACTTGTAGTAGGCTAGAGTCTGTAGAGGCTTAATACAGTGTGGTGTTCAAATCTGGACTAGGTCCCGGGGTTTTTCTGCATTTGCGGTTTCCTCGTTAACAAAACTTCTGGTTTCTGTGTTATTTCTTTTCCACATTATTTTCTATATAATTGAAATATCACAGGTTGTGCGTAGTTCAATCAATTAGATAATCCAACCTTTGGTTGTTGATATATATTGATTGACACTTGAACATTGGTCTTATGTACCGTTCAAGTTGTTTCTCATAATAATCAGGCTCGCGAATCTCTATCTGTTTGATTTGCTGATTACATTGAGAAACAGAGATATAACTCTTGGATGTATTTTCCTTGATTGAGTCTGACTGTCTAGTTGATTCTCTTGGAATTATATTGGAGTTAGTCCATACAGATTGCCGAAACGAAATATTGGGTGTGGTTGTTAGACCCCCGCTTTTTCATCATCGTCTAAGATTATTATTGGGTTGTTTAATTGGCCATTTGAATTAACTTAATAATAATTCTTCTACTGCTATTGGGGTTGGTGATACTTGTTATTTTCACTCAATTCTTTACACAAGTAGTAAATCGCAAAATCTGATAGAGGAATTTTGTTAAGTGATTGTGTATAGAGATGACACTAGTAAGCAGACCGAGTTTATGCGTCTGATGCTAGGATCAACCTAATTCACAATATGTAATGCATTCGACTAGGTTACACCTCTTGAAAGATTATTCATGGTGGCTCAGATGGATAGAATCTGGTAGTCGAGCGCTTCCGTAACCAGTGACAACAGGAATTCCGGGGATAGCAGAGCTTATTGTTATTCTACGGTTGGTGACAATAGAAATTTAACAAGGAATAAACGAGTACTTTAATTAACTTTATTTTCAGTAACAGCGAAGGATTCCTTATTCGTTTTTCTTCTCATTGTTTTAAATCAATCTTTATTATTTTCTTTTATTGGTTTTTTTTAGTACTTTTGTTTTTAGATTTTGCTTCTAGTTTTTTGTGTTCACAATGGATTAATAGTATTATAGCCCGTCTAGAACGGGGGATAACATCCATAAACGATTTGTGTGCAAAAAATTTATTTTTATTTTAGGTTTAGGTTTAGTTAATTTTGTATCATCGTCATGTCTCCTTTCGTAAATAACATGTACGAAGCACAAGATCAGATATATAATTGTGTTAATAAATATGGTTTCAATATCAGATATATCAATCCTTTGGTTACGATCAATGCCCTACGGAAACTTATGGATACTCTTTTGCATATCAACAAACTTATAACGGGTATGTAAGTGAGATACCACAAGGATGGGGGGATAGTTGTGCTTCTAATGAAATTCTTCTAGTCTGGCAGATCTAATGCACCAATTTGTGGATATTTTGGATCGGGATAATCAAAAGTTGGACCAATACATTCAAAATACGGAAGAATATTATAAAAAGACTGAAGATACACTCCAAGAACTTCAAGAGGGCATTAACAACTTAAGAATAGACATGAATCAAATTAAGGAAGAAATGGAAAAAGATAAGAAGCCCTTGGAGAATTGTTGTAATAATGATGAAGTTATTCGAGCTCCGGATCGTAATAATGATCATTCCCCTATTCAAAAGAAGGAGCCTTGGAATGACTGAACCATTGTTATGAACGGTGTAACATACTCAAATGCATATCAACATTATGAAGAATATTTGGATTACAATGTTTTTAGGCCGGTTGATTTGCAAAAAGTAGACTCAATTATTCATTCGTCGAAAACTCATAGGGAGACCCTGGGATTTGCACCAATGAACTAGACTTTTTGGGGGAGGATTATGATTCTGATGATGAGATTGTTGAAAAGATGGAGATTAAGAATAAAGCTAAATTGATTGATTTCGTGGAAGACCCAATTGTGCTTATCAAGGAATATAATGATGTTAAGATTTTGGTTGAAGCAGAAATTAAAAGTTTGATAGAGGACCACAATATACTTGAGGTAAATAATTCACTGGATTTATTTAAAAATGAGGATCTCGTACAAGGTTTGTCTAATCCTTTGCATAATTTTATATCTATTGATCATTTTCCTCTAATCGAAGTAGCTTCTCAAAGAGTTGTTAACCCAGCTTTTAGGAAAATCCCTCACTTAGGATTGGAGTTTTGTGCTTCCAAAGTTTTAACGAATTATTTTGCTTCCAAGTATCCACCACTAATTATGTTTGATTATAGCAATGTGCAGGTTCACCAAGAGGAACCTTTTGAAGTACTCATGTAATATGTTCTTTATCCACTTCTTAGTGTAGAAAGGACTAAGTGTGGGGGAACCTTCAATAAACTAACAGTTTCGATATTTGTATCTTATGCTAATATTTTTGTGAAGTTGTTATTAGAATTGCAGATTGTTGTCTTAGTGGACTACCAGATTTTCAGATTGTTGGTATACGGGCGATAACAAGAAGGTCAGACTGAGGACGTTAAACTAAGCGATGAATGAGAGGAAACCCATTGGTTTTGTATTTCTATCTTTTGCTTTTTAATTTTTCATATTTTCATATCATATTTTGATTTTCCACCTTAAATTATACTTTGGATGAGTCAATTACATTAAGGACAATGTAAAGTTTAAGTGTGGGGGAGTATTTGCATATAGAGTTTTTAGCCTTTCTGAGTCAAATTTTTCAAAATTTTTATAAATGTTTGCATAAAAACCTCAAACTTGTAGAGATTTTAGAGTCACTAGTATGCTTCTAGCTATGTTTACATACGGAACTCTCGTCGAATAATGGAACTTAGAGTTGCTAGAGAATACTACACATTAGGTGTTATTAATCTTTGAGAGAAGTCATTTATTGTTTGTGGCTCAACTTAACCATGCCGGTGGCGAATTAGGTGCAGAGGGAAATGCATTATTAGAGAGTTGATCAACCTTAGTGGAGACTACCTATTTTTACATCAACAAAAGCACCAGACCTTTAATTCTTTGTAGCTGACTAAAAAAGTTTTTTTCGAGTGTATGTCACCGTACGTTAATTCCGGGTTGAATGGTGAGCTACCTAACGTCGTTTCAGCATTATTTTTGATCTCTTGAGTGCTAATTTTGTCAATCGTGATGGTGACGTATATAGATGAAATCCAATTTCTTATAGTTTGATTTGCAGTTAGCACCATTCTCTCTCTAGCCAACAACAGGTCCATAGAAATACGCCATCATCATCAACAAGCGGAGCGACATCAAAATCTACAAGGAAAGTTGAAGACGTTTAAGGTTTACTAGCAACAATACAAGGAAGACAAAATTTCATATCCAAGTAAAGCAACATACAATGAGCAGATTTTTATATACATGTTAAAGAAATGTTAGGGTACCGACCCTAACTAGCCATAAATCCATGGGTAGAACTCAACTCT
>JAJJMB010013814.1:1537573-1563919 GCA_023531105.1 Papaver atlanticum | reverse complement strand
ACCGACCCTAACTAGCCATAAATCCATGGGTAGAACTCAACTCTAAACCGGTCTACAAATTGAGGGATCCCATTGACTTATAAACTACCCAATTAAGCCCCATCTAACCAATGTGGGACTAAGGTCCCAACATATAAGGAGCGGAATTCTATATCTAAATTGAAAACTTATTTACAAGAGTGAAGATTCAAAAGATGTGAAGTTATTAAAGTTTATGATACGAAGACAATACAAGTTGTGAAGATTAAAGTGGTAAAGTCCTTCTCTTATGGCCATGTTTTTAATTTCGTTATTTTTGTAGTTGCAATCTTTTTGTTCATAAAAAAATAAATATATATATATATATATACAAAAGATTTTCATTTAGGTTATTATTTCATCAATAAAGCCACGGGGAAGAAAAATCTATAAAGAAGTTTCAAGCAACGAGGAGATAGAGGAAAAGAGTTACGAATTGTCAAGGAACCAAGAAGATGAAGACGACGAGCTGGAGACGTTTCTATTGGATGTTGTGAGAGTTGTGCTATCATTATTGCCGATCGGATATGAAGGTGAGTGAGTACTCCCATCCTTGCATAATGGTTGATTTCCTTTCTTAGAGATCATCAAAAAAATATTTTTATTTCCCACGATCTTGTGGGGTCTCCAGAAATTATTTCGGAAGGTCTCCTTCCTACCATTCAACGTGTGCAGGATTTTTATCTTCATTCCCACTTGCGTGAGACTAGAAAGGCGGTCTTTTGAGTGCAACTATCATAAAACCCTATTGGTGAGGCATAAGTTGAAACATTCGATCAAACTCGAACATGCATTCTCTCATTATGGCATAGGTTGACCGGTGACACTTTCTTCGATTAATCGCATTTTACATGTTAATTTTCCCTTGTACTTCTGACTTCTTGACAATAGGTTGAGAACCTTTATGTTCTCATAGCTCTTTGGATGCTTGGGACGCTGGAACGCTTTAAAGTTGGAGTGGCTTTTGTGGGTATATCTCTGGTAAACCCTCACGAGACTATAACTCGTCCGCAAGGGACACCTGGAGGTTTAAATGCTTGTTGCATCTGCTAAGTGCAACCGTGTCCTCGACGAAAATGAGTTGTTGTATTTTAAGTTAGAAAGTTTGCTCGAGGACTAGAAAAAGCCAAGTGTGAGGGAATTTGATAAATGCATATTTCACATATATTTGGTGTCAATTCCATGCTAGTGATTGCTTATATTCTTGCAAAATTATTGTATATTACGCTAGTTTTCTTGAATTTGTCTTTCATTAGGTGAATCATCCAAAAGAAGTGAATTTGCACTTAATTGTGCAAGGAAACAAGTTATCTACAAGTGGAGAAAGGCCAAAGACCAAGAGGAACTCGTTCAAACCTAGGAGTTCTTGCTATCACATTGAAGAAGATGAAAATACGAAGCCGATGGCGAAAGAACGGGTCATTTCTGAGTTCGTATGAAGAAGTTAAGAGAAAAACAAGAACTTGGAATACCAAAAGGGAAAAATGGTCATTTCAAAGGGAGGTGCTATTGGCACCCCACCGTACGTTAAGGGGTGAATGTTTCAAAGGAACTGCTAAAGGCATTCAAGTCATTTACTGAGGGAAGCCATAATTGAAATACTACTAAAGGCACCCCTATTTTGTTAGGGGCTACCACCTTCTTCCTCATGCCAGTCGTCTTCCTTCTCTCTACGGTTCACGACAGTTATCTGGTGGGGTTTTGCGACACAGTTAAGCATGGATGATGGGCAATGTTACGATCACACTCAGAAAATAAGTACAGGAACAAGATAATCGAGAAGGTGAAGTAAAAATATTGAAGATGAAAATAAGAATGGGTTTACTGACGAATCCTACGTCCAAACTTGGGCTTACAGACGAGCCTTCCGTCCAAAAACAACACCAAAGTGCTATTCCTTTTCTAATAAACTTAATTGATAATTTTCATTCCCTTCCAAATATTCTTTAAATAGAGAATACAAAACCCACGACTCTAAAGACTCGGATTACTCATCCCACTAACTAAACCATGACTCATAAAAGATAAACTTGAACTCCTATGTAGGAACAAATACTGACTAGTTTGAAATGGTAAAAACCAAATCACTTATTCACGTCTACCACTAACAAACTAACTGGATGAAATTCAAATGCTAACAAAACAAAAATATCAGTAAGCTTGACCGTAACAGGCAAGTTCGAAGCTATATAGAAGACGGATGAAGCTTAACAGAGAATGATGACGTTGGTGATGGCTTGCTGCCATTGATTGATGGGCTACTCGATTTAATGGATGAATATGAGTTTTATGTGAATGGCGGAAACGATGGTGGTTAATGGAAGAAGGATGCTGCTGTGATAATGAGCACTCAAGTTAGAACGGGTTGCTGTTAAAGGTTGTTGTTGCCATGGTCGAATAGGTTTGAGCTCGAGAGGAATCCAAAGATGAGAATGGTTGTTGCTGGGGTTTATCATGATGAAGAGGAGTCTGTAATTGACTCGAGTTTGTAGATGGAGATAGTGAGGCTGCCATTAATGTAGCTGGGGAACATAGAAGCATAAGGTGTTGTTAGCTGAGAATGCAGACGAGTAAATGATGGGTGGCCTGGTGGTAGCTGTTGTTGCCATTAACGGTGATGGTCGGCAGGGAGATGAGTAACGAGACAGAGAAGATATAGAAGAGTACGGTTCTGTAGTTCCGAGTTTGGATTGTTGCGATGACGTGGCGGGGTATCTGCCATATTATTTCACGTGCAACAGAAGGAAAAGATGAAGAGGACGTGTGGTGGGGATGTTCTGCAGTAGTTCTGCAGTAAGCTCGACGCGTTTTTGGAGAAAGGAGATGATCAAGTGTATTGCGGAGCATCAAAACTGGATAAGATAGATCGATGGTACAAATGATAACTCATGATCCTGTTAAAGTTTAAGCTAATAAGAAGCAGACGTACACACTACTAAAGTGCTATTCACTACAGTGAATTACCATCACTTATTTTGGGATAAACTCCACCGACTTTGGTTCTTGTACAGGTATTTCGGATCTCCTAGGTTATTTGAAGGCTATAAATAGCAGCCAAAACCCAAAGGAAAAACAACTTCTTCTTTTATTAATACTTTTATTTTAGCTTTCTTTTCTTTCTCTCTTATTCTTTTTGTAAATATTTCTTTAGCTATGTCTAACTAATTTCTTTTTGATTAGGGATGATTTTAAAGTCCTGAATAATAGAATTTTAATTCTTCTTACAAATTTACTTCAAGTTGATTTATCTTGTCGATTGTCTCTATTGTACTCATCGTCTAAGATTATTATTGGGTTGTTTAATTGGCCATTTGAATTGACCTAATAATAATTCTTCTACTAGTATTGGAGTTGGTGATATGTGTAATTGTCACTCAATTCTTTACACAAGTAGTAAATCACAAAATCTGACGGAGAGTTTTTGTTAAGTGATTGTGTATAGAGATGACACTAGTAAGCACACCGAGCTTATGCGTCTGATGCTAGGATCAACCTAATTCACAAAACGCAATGCATTCGACTGGGTTACACCTCTTGAGAGCTTATTCATGATGGTTCAGATGGATAGAATCTGGTAGCCGAGCGCTTCCATATCCAGTGACAACAGGAATTCCAGGGATAGCAGAGCTTATTGCTATTCTGCGGTTGGTGACAATAGAAATTTAATAAGGAATAAACGAGTACTTTAATTAAGTGTATTTTCAGTGACGGCGAAGGATTCCTTAATCTTTTTTCTTCTCATTGTTTTAAATCAATCTTTATTTATTTTCTTTTATTGTTTACTTCATTCTAAACCTTAAAAATA
Source organism: Papaver atlanticum (assembly GCA_023531105.1). Lineage (NCBI taxonomy): Eukaryota > Viridiplantae > Streptophyta > Magnoliopsida > Ranunculales > Papaveraceae > Papaver > Papaver atlanticum. Next base: position 1,560,096 of record JAJJMB010013814.1, on the reverse strand, counting down.
AATAAAATTGGTTACTTTATAACAACTAGAAACTCCTTGGTTTCGTGGGAACGAACTCCTTGCCATTATATTATCAGTTAATTGTGTGGAAAGAAGTGAATTAATTTGTTGTGTAAATGAAGTGCATCAAACAGAACACCCTGAATATCAATGACACCCGTGAACCTTTTTTTCATCTTCCAATGGACTCGTCCTGAACACTCTATCTAGTTTGACTGGTCCTTCGATAATGCCTGGCTCGCCAACATATATTCCCAGTTCCCCGTGTAAGTAATCTTTGAAAAAAATATTTGATGGGGTGGCTCCATCTGATATGCGTACGGATTTTATGGCACCGCCTGTGAAGCAAAATGGCATCCCAATAGAGGAGTATGAGTCAGCTATTTTTGACTCCGACGTTGCTAAAGGTTTATCGAGGCTTCCTCTTATCAAGGGATCGCATGACGTATTCTCACATTACTGACCAAGCATAAATGCTAGGTATTTGTTTGCAGAACACATTCCGTCTTGTAGGAGTCATTGATTGTGTAAATAAGATGCAAAAATCTGTCACAGCTAACCGGTATAGGGTGGTTCGTGCTGCCTTCTCCAATAGGGATCATGATTGCATGCCTTCGAAAGAGCTCTTAAAAATCTGGATATTGAAGACCTCCGAGCTGATGCAAAGGAGTATCATTGATGAAAATGAATATCTTCTATTGTTGCTTTAGAAGTAGTACTTTGTTTACCCATTCTTCTTTGTTTCTTAGGAATCTCTATTCGGAAGTCAATTCTTTTTTAGACATTTGTCAGGTTTTTAACAATGATATATTTATTTATTTTTGTAATTTGAAATCTTAAGCCTAGTTGTGTGGCTTTTTACTATGAACTCTTTTTTCCCTTAGAAAGGGGCTTCATTGCCTATGGAACAAGGTCCATGTTGTTCTTGAGCCTGCGCTAAACCAATTTAGGTTTAGCTTGCTTGCAAATATGTGCAAGTATTGACTAAGACCGTGCAAAAGAATATTTCTTGAAAATATTTCCTCTAATCAAAGACACGTTTTGATCAGTGCTAGCTATGCGAGAGTTTTGTTTAACATCTCTGGCTAGTATACCCGGAGTTTGTGTCCGATCTTAGATATGCGAGTGTTACTGTTAAACGACTCTGGATAGTATCGAAGTGTGCAGATCATGCATTTGTATGTGAATTATGCATTTGTTGTAGGACTAGAAAATACGAACAATGTAAACAAATTGAGAAATCGTTTAAGCTTACCTTATGAGGCTTGAATGGATCCAACATCAGAAATATGCATCCCATAGTTAATTGTGAACTATTTCCAAGTTGTTGGAGTTCTAAGTTTCAGGCTCCATTTTGCTGCTCTTCACCGATATAACTTCTCTTCTGCTAGCTTATCTATGAGGTACGGTCCTTTCCTTGATGCCCCCAACTGTTCGACTATTATGAGTAAAACTCGTAATGGTATGTAGGTCCAATTGTTTTAAAATCGTGCAAGTTTGAACTTGGATCGATCCAATAGAACAAATCGTTGATTGGATTGGCGAGTTAGATCAACGAGCTAAATTGCTGATTGAACCGACGACTTGGAATGTTGGGTCTAGCAAGTTAGATTGCATGGAAGTCTCGAGTTTGATTGGGTGGATCAAGGGCGCGTCTAGGAAAGATCAATTATGGGGCGAGCAAGTAACGCTGGCATAGTGATATGTTGGTGATGTTTTTTGCTGATTTGCTACGAGTATACAATTTGAGATCGATAAATATTTGCTATGCTAGGCTAAGAGAGCATGAATATATATGTTGATTGTATCGCAACTGAAACCGACAGGATGTTCATGTTGCTAGGCGTATCATTGTTGACAACTGCCATCCTCACACGTGTGTGGTGCATGCGTGTGTTTTTTTATCCGTCACTACAAGATTGCATCCATGGAAGAATACATTGGAGATTCCCATGTAAGCCATCTGAGGTGATTGGTTCCCATTTTTAGGCGACACTGAGGAACGATGATCTTTGTTTTGTATTTCTTTTGCTTTCTCTTGTTTGTGTTTGTTTGAACGTTGGTTTTCGTCGTAATACTTCTTCCGCTTTCGTTTGTCGAGGTACTCATTTCACTTCCGCTCGTCGAGGTATTCCTTCCTCTTATGCTCGTCGAGATACTCTTTCCTCGCGCCTGTTGTTCTGGCAACGACTAAGTCCCGATCCTTGTTTTGATTTTACAAAGGGATGATAACTTCCTTAGCGATTATTTAAGCGTCGATCTTCCCTTGCTACATTACTTTCTTCAAGAGCTTGCCTTTCAGATGATCCATGTTTCCTATCGTGACCGGTTCTTACCTTTTGCGCTTGCCAACCTTCATATAAGGGTCGTGCATGCTGGTGTGGAGTGACACTTTCAAAGTATTGGGTATCACCCCTTTGCAGTCTCTTATCCACTGAGGCATTCAGTAGTTTTTTTACTTTCTCTAACTCTTATAATCTTTTGCGCATACTGATATCTGCAGATGTTAATCCGGTTGTATCCACTAGCATAATATGCGAGGCTATATGAAAGCATCCAGCGATTTTCACTGGATAAGTTCTCGCATAAGGACATCTTAAAGTCGTAGTTACTAGTGACGTTCGACTCCTTCTCGAAGTCGGTGATAAACATCGCTCTGAATTCTTCTTACTTTTACATTCATATTGTTGTTTTAATCGTTTCTACTTGCTTGTGATGTAGCCATAAGTCTTGGTTTGTTTTTCTGAAAATTCCTTATCTATGCCTCACGGCGGGCGCCAAAAGATGTTGTACCAAATATATTCCTACACTTGATGATGATATTTCAGCCGCTGAATGATTCTACAATTTTCTCAAGATGCATTCTTGAAGAAAGAATTTGCCACTTGATGTATCAGCTCTCCTATAGCTTTGACTCTTGAAGAATTGTTGATAAATGAAAGTGGGGTACCTACAAGGACACTCTGATGCCTTAATGAGTAAGAGTGACTGCAGGTTTTTATGGGAGAGAAGGATTAGAAATGTGTACCTTTCCAGTTGGAATTTCATCTCTATTTACAAGTTGTAGAGGAATTGTATCCAGTCCAATATTCATCTAGATACATTTTGACTGCGTATCTGGACCAAAATGCTCCCCAGGTTCATCCTGGTCTAGTCCAAACTAATTCACCCTTTTTTAGGGATCTCTAACCTCCATGTTTGAATATGTACCTGGTGTTACTAGCAAACTAATTCACCTTTTTTAGGGATATCTAACCTTCAAGTTTGAATATATACCTAATCTTACCAGCAAACTAATTCACCCGTTTTTTAGGGATCTCTAACCTCCATGTTGGAATATATACCTGGTCTTACTATTAAACCAATTCACCTATTTCTAGGGATACAATGAATTTGGTCATTCAATGTAGAAGGATAATCACTAACTGTTCTATAATCATTCTTCCGTATTTTTAACCCAATGGTTCAATACTTATCTTGGTTTATTGGGATGAGGCACTTGGGCCCATATACCAACTATATGGTACAACGGCCCTCTTCTGGTTAACTACAGTTATTAGGGGTGAGCAAAAACATCTGAATCCACGGATTTTACCCAAACAAAGATATAAATTATAAATCGGGTAATACCATTAATTTGGGAAATGTTTTAAGAAAATAAAAACAAAGATATCTTGTATGAATAGGTAGAAGCTTTATTAGGAATTTTATAGTTGTTCATAAATATTTTTATTTAAAAAGGGAATGATGATTAATATGAAAGATATTGAATAAATTTTTTTCGTTATATATAGTTATACTATTTAAGATTTTGGATTGAGTTTACATTAAAAATGATTTTACGATTATAAAAAATAAAGGGTATATTTGATAGTTTAAGGGGAAAATATGTCTATAAATAGAGCGGACAAATAAAAAAAGACAGACCAAAACAGAGTATTAGATAGATAAAAAAAAAGACAGAGGGAGTATAATTTTGGTTGTTGGAAAGACATTGTGTTACTCTTGTTATGTTAACTACTTATGTTTTAGTAATCTAAATTTTAAGGTTTACCTATTTCTCATCCCTATTTTCCCTATTTCCCATCTTCTTCATAATTTCTAAAACCAATTTACTTTTCAGTTCTGGTTTTTTCTATGTACCACCTATAAAAAGTCAAATTCACTATGACTATGACTATTACCATTTTTATTTTTCTTCTTCATCGTTAGCCTCTCTTTTTCATTAAATAAAACCAAAAACTATAAGTTAGAAACTCTAAGATAGATTCATATGAATTATTATAATACACATATTTCTTTATCTTTTGTATCTAAATCACCGGAAAGTAGATGAACTAATCGGCAATTAATCTATAAAACCATTATTATGGAAGATTCCATTATTGAAAAACTAGGGAAAAGTATCTCAATCCTAGTTCAATCAAATATCCAAAAAAATTATGTTGCTTCTATCGAAAACCCATTTCGTGAACCAGGTTTAGAGGTTAGTAATTGAACGACCACTCATTCAGTCGTCCAGTTACGGGCGACTACAGTGCACGACAGTCATCCAGTTTCGAGCGACCAACTTTCCTATATTCCCACTTGTCTTGTGGTCGGTCGATAATAATTTAATAAACAACTTGAGATTTCTTTCCGGTCTAGGTAGACCTTTTCTAAATTTTTTTTGAAAGGATGGCCAATCGCAATAATCTCTTCATTATATGTACTACCAATAAGTGCCGACAGATACTTCAAAAAAAAAAAAAAAAAAAAGTGCCGACAGTACATGGACATATAGAGAACTGAAATTACTTGTTTTGCCTAGCTCAATTAATCTATCAACTAATCATTTGAACAAGACAAGATACTCATCCAAAACATTGGTTAGTGTGCATTTCGAATGGTCATGAATCTTAGAATAGATATTGATACAGGGAGAGAATATTGTAGTTCGAAGCAATATATGTATTCGTCCAAACATGTTGTTAGTAGACTCTCCTTGCAACTTCCAACCAATTATAAAACAGGTTTAGGAAAAGGGTTTAGTAAAACATTTAAAGCAGATTGAAAGCACTAATTCATCTATAATATAACACAAAATGGTTTTTTTCGACGGTTCAACCGTGGCACAGAAAAAACCCATAATGCCCCTACGTGTTTTTAACAATTCTGCACACTTGTTCGTTATTTTCGTTTGAACAATGGGCAAATTACTACTTATCTATCCAATCTATAATATAACACAAAATGGTTTTTTTCGACGGTTCAACCGTGGCACAGAAAAACCCATAATGCCCCTCCGTGTTTTTAACAATTCTGCACACTTTTTCGTTATTTTCGTTTGAACCATGGGCAAATTACTACTTATCTATCCAAAACATGTAAAAAGAACCGAACTCCTTCCATTCTTTTCTCCATTTCGTCTTTTCCATGGCCGAAATCTCTTCTTCCTTATCTTCACCAACATGAATAAAGATTTCTCACCCTAAAGATTTTTTCGTCTTTAATCAATTTCTAATTTAGAGTTCAGACTTCAGAGTTTTGATTTGATTGATCATTCGAACCTGTAACCCTAAAATAGAAATTGGGTGAATTGATTGTGTAAAATTTGGTGAATTATCCCACGATCTCTGAATTCGAAATTGGGTACTTCAGAGAGAAGCATCAACCATTTCTTTTACAATCGGATCCCTCTCAAAGTAGAAGATTAGATTTGGTGATCGGAGAAGGTAACCCCTAACACAAACAACAGTTAAGTTATGTTTTTGGGATAATAGTTTTTCTCGCATCTAGGGGTTTTAATTCTTTCTGTTGTTCATCATACGGCTTTTTGTCTATGCATTGATTTTTTGTTTTCCTTTCAAGTTTTGAACTTTCTTTTTTTGGGTTATTGTCTTGAACACCTAAGTCGTAGTGGTATATGAGTTACGGGGAAGAGGGCAGCTGTAGTTGGTTTACCTGCATTGCTTCTTTTGAAAGTTGATGTTACTATGATTATTGGCCAGTCTCATACACCCGGTCTTGAAGGCATCATCCATGAAGCAGACTATGCCATTTCTGCAGCTGGGAAAGCGCATTTGTTATGTGGAGATTCTGCTACAAATTCCATGCTTCTTCATTTGCTATAATATTAGATGGCTTGGCTTCTATGAAGTTGATTTTTAGTCTATATTCTGAAAAATGCTACATTCTTTCACATTTTTATCAGAAGTGTCTATGGCTTATGTAATTTTGGTAGCTTTTCTAAGTTAGAGAAGGTATGAACAAAAATCATACAGAAAACACACAAAATCAGTACTTATGACTTCATGTAAACTTGAATGTGGTGTTTCCATCTATTTGTTGTTTCCGATTCTTTAACTTGAACTGTAACATAATAGTTAAGGGTGATTGGATTAGATTCGGATCTACCGTTATTGAGTTGGGAAGAATGTTGTGGCTGACCCGTCATAGGACAGGTTACAGGCCAGGGGCGAAGGTTTTAACCAGGTATGTAAGGTAGCTGGATGGGTAACTACAATTCCAGTTCGGTTGGTGCCAAGCGTAAGACGGAGCGGCTTCATTTCCCATTTGGGTAGTATTTTACTATATGTACCTTTTTATTTCCCATTTGGGTAGTATTTTACTATATGTACCTTTTTGTTGATAGTTACAAGTATGATGACAACTTGCTTTCGTGGAGAGATGAGAGTAAAAAAGTTTGGATTTGGAAGATGTTACTATTGTTAAATATTTACCCCAATATACTTATAGGTATTAGATCAACAGCACTGCCTCCGCCCCGTGCCATTATGGCACGGGCAATCCACTAGTAAAATAAACAAAAAATCTTCACCTAGGATCCTGCAGTACCATCACGCAACCTACTTTCTTTCGTTAACATTCTCTACTTTCTTAGGAATCTTCTTTCGATACGAAACCAAAAATTAAAGAAACAATGGTGATGAATTATGGAGATGGTGTAGTAGTGGTCGGTGGTGGAGAGACGGAAAGATTACCTCGGTTTTTATCTGGTTTAGTTCTACGGTGGGTGTAAATAAAAACTCAAAGAGATAGGATTTAGGACATACGAAAATTTATATGGGTGGTAATTAGGATAATTGGGAATAGGAGGTGTTGGAACAATTGCTGAAAATAGCCTGTAAAATAATCATAAAACCAAAAAAACAAAAATGTTATGGCTGAGTCAAGACCAGGTCGCTCTCTTTAAGACGTTTCGCGGCTCTGCCCAAGATTGTGAAAGCAGTTCTTCCATGTCGCGTCGTCCCCAGGATAAAACAACCGAGTTCAATCTCTTACAAAATCACTCTTGTACGATGAGAGGATGTGAAAACTTCTACACTTCATTCTTGCTCAGAAACTCGGTTAGAAAAATAAGGATGTTCACACACTTATTTTTCTTTCTCCAAAATTCATTTTCTTTTTGTAAAATCAAATCAGAAAAGAAAAACTCTCTTTTTTCTTTTTGCAACAAAAAATCTGATTTATAGGAAAGGTTTCAAAATAGTTTAATGAAAATTAATTATGATATAACTCACACAATTAACACCCATTAAAAATGAAACGATCAAAACATTAATGACAGAATTAATTTATTCTTTTGTGAAAAGCTTTATGAGTATTAAAACAATTATAATTGGAAACTAGTTTATGTTTTAAAACATATGTTCCCAACAATCCCCCACTTATATTTTTAAAACATTGAGCAAGATATGTACAACAATGTGCATAAGCAAAGGTATCTTTCGATTTTGAATCTTTACATACTGTTACTCTCGAAAAATCTGACCATAGAGTGAACATAAGTCTTTGAACTCTAGGAGATAAAAAGATTGTTTGACACACACACACACACACAACTATACTAGTGTAAAGTCTAAAGCCGGCACATTACGGCCCTGAGCTTGAATCCCGGTTTAATGAATGATCTAGAGAACTGCCCATATTCTCATAGAAAGCGGCCACACTTTCACATCCATATAGGTGAGTTTATCAAGAGTACTCATGTAGCTAAGTACCCCACTCTAAATAGAGATAAACATCATTAAGAGTTTTACAAACAAAAACTCAACCTTAACTCGCTTCAGGATATCATGACGTGGGATGTATTCTCTAAAGCATGATTATATGTTTACATATATTATCCGTGACTTAGCCCCATTTGAACTTACATTTTGGGATCTCCATTCATAAGTACGGATTACCTTTTGAACCAACTTCTGGAATCTTGAGTTATAGGTTGGGTGTCCATCACGAACAACTATGTTCATATCATTTGTGAATCGTTATTCCCTTTGAACCTATTTCTAGGTGGGTATCCATCATAAATGACTCAATTCTTAATGGGCATCAACATCATCCCATAAGATGTATTTACACCTTCTTATCAATCCTTTCGTCAAAGGATCAACGATAACTCCTTTCAGACCATATATAATCCATTTCTATCACCATATTTGTCGACTCTACCGTTGTAATTAACGGTTTTCAACTCTTGCAATAGCCGCGGTACTATCGCATTGGATTAATATGTCTGTTCTTCCTCTATCTAATAGAGGATTGAATCGCTCCATCCCGTAGAGGATTCATCTGAAAGTATTTCCAATCAGTTTCACAATATCCATAAAGGATTTCGGTAAACATTTAGATAATGTATTTCTAGGTGTAAGATGCGCTTGAAACACCTCATAACCTTCTCAAAATTATACCAATTTTCCATACTAGGATTGGTAAATCTGAATATAAAACCCCCACCATGGAAGCAATATATTACACCCCCACTATAAAATATATATATATAGTCAATCACGTAGCAAAGTGTAGAATCCGGTAGAGATTTCATTTAAGATAGAAACACTACTACACGTTCGTCTCGAGTAAGATGTTCGAACGATTAAACACAATATAGAGAACTAAGAAAGAACAAGAACGATTCGACAAACAAAATATTTCACTAGTTCCTTGAAAAAATTCTTACAGAAGTGTTTACCTCACAACAACTAGTCACTCAAAGCTCTCCCACGATAAGAACCCTAGCTGCTCTTTTCTTCTCTCACAAACAGACGTTTGTAGACTCTCTAAGAAGAAGATATATAAACCTTGACCCTAAGGACCCCTTTTATAGATGTTACATTCTTTTTCCGCAAGTTAACTTGGTCCCTAAGTACCTTGGAAACCAAGTATTCAGACTAGATCAGGAAACTACAGAATTTAGGAAACAATCAAATACCGACCCTATATTCTAGAATATTCTGGAACCATTTATTTTCACGGAACAAAAAACCTAACAATCACCACCTTTTGTGACGTGAACAAAACCAGCAGTTGTCTTCTTACTTCTTCACTTTGCGTATGAAAATCTTCTTTTGTCTCACCCTTATTCAGGACCGCCCTCCCATAAGGGCCCTTAATTATCTAGGTTGGTAATAAAGCCATGTCCAATACGGACATAGGCACTGACACCTTCCGTCGAGTTGTATTGTACCTGCGTCTAGAAGCACCACCTAAGCCTAACCTCCTCCTTGTTGTATCAGCACCACCGGAACTGATGTTTCTTAAACTTCTCGCACCACCACAAACAGCTCTTCCATGTAATCTATACAAGTTCCTGCACCGTCTTGCCATCAAGATTACATTGTTGCCATGATATACACTCATTACTCCATCTTTAGTAGAGTATCTCATTCCCAGTGATTTTAATCTAGGTAAACTAATTAGATTCCACTTCATCTCCGGCACATGTCTAACATTTGTGATTGTTTGAAATGATCCATCAAACAATTCCAGGCGAACTTCACTGACTCCATGAACCAGCAATCTAGAGTCATTCCCCATGTAGACAAACCCGCTGCAATCTTCATAATTGTTATATAATGAACGATTGTTGCAAACATGCACAACGGCACCACAATCTGATACCCATCCTCCATGATTTTTAAGATTTGCAGGCGTCAGTAGGACCTCATCACGATCACCATCTTTCGATAACATCGCTAAGGTTGCAGTATCTTTAGGAAAGTTAGCCGAAGCTTTCCCAAAACCTTCCTTCTTCCTAGGGCAGTCTCTAGTACAATGCCCTGGCTGACCACACTTGTAACAATCACCTTTGAAAACAGTTCGTTTTCCTTTGTTGTTACCAAATCTTTTCCCATCAGCTACAAACGCATCTTCCGAAATATTACTAACCCGATCTCTCTTTCGCATCATCTCCTCCGATAAACACTTTTTATCCATCTTTCTCCATGCATCAGTAACATATTATGACGACTCCATCTCATCCAAATCTTTCTTTTTATGTTGCTTCATCGCTGGACCTTTTAGGGCATCATCCAAATCTAGCACGACAAGATAATCTTTCATATTCATCTGCCAAAGACTAAAATCATAACTCCCATCAAACCTTTCTATACGATAAGGCTTTAATTCTCCATACTTTTCCATCGCAGTAAATCCTTCTCGACTATCCACGCTCACCGCACCAATTGTAGAATCCAATAGAGATTTCCTTTAAGATAGAAACACTATTACACGTTCGTCTCGAGTAAGATGTTCTAACGATTAAACACAATATAGAGAACTAAGAAAGAACAAGAACGATTCGACAAACAAAAGATTTCACTAATTCCTTGAAAAAACTCTTACAAAAGTGTTTACCTCACAAAAACTAGTCACTCAAAGCTCTCCCACAATAAGAACCCTAGCTGCTCTTTTCTTCTCTCACAAACAGACGTTTGTAGACTCTCTAAGAAGAAGATATCTAAACCTTGACCCTAAGGAACCCTTTTATAGATGTTACATTCTTTTTCCGCAAGTTAACTTGGTCCCTAAGTACCTTGGAAACCAAGTATTCATACTAGATCAGGAAACTACAGAATTTAGGAAACAATCAAATACCGACCCTATATTCTAGAATATTCTAGAACCATCTATTTTCACGGAACAAAAAATCTAACACAAAGAAACATACCAAGCTACCATACTCATGTCTTGTGAAATCACACACAATCTCAAAAACATTGGCACTAAATCAAATGAGTGAAAACTAGTTTACAGTTAGACTATGTATATTTCTATTTGTTTTCATTGTATTGAATATATTCAAAAGAAGAAAAGATTCAATTCAAGCATATACATTATATTCACTCAAGTTTTTAATGTCAAATAGTAAACTAAGCATGTTCTCATTTTCATTAACATCATATAAGTTCGAATTTAAATTCCACAAATCAGTTATGCATATACAATAACGAGTGTTATGCATTTCATTTTCACAAATTCTGAAATTATTCAAACTAATCAAAAAATTAAGTTTTTCTCATTCAATTGTTTCAAAGTTTGTTTCAGAATATATATGATGATGACTTATCTAACTTATATCCATTATGTTCTTGTAGAAACTACACAATTTTCATGCTTGGTCTACATAGATTCTCATCTTTAACTTTCACAATCAAGTATATATTTCTACTTATGACTATAACAAATCATGCATAGTAGAAACAACATCAATAAAGCAAGAATGTAAGTTCATTTAGCGACATGAATGCAAGTGTCAACGATTTTCTGTTTGCTTATCTAAAACAATAGGCTCATAAAAACTTTTTGCCAAAGTTCTATTTTTTTATTTTTTTTTGAAGAACAAAGTTGTTCTCTATGACTAAATTTTAAGCAACAAAATTATAAGCAACAAAATATTCATGACTAAATTTTAGTCTCACTGTATATGCTTTTCTAGGTTCATTCTTAGTGAATTACTTGTCACCTTCATTTTTCTAGTTCCTCTAATTTAAATTAAATTTGTAAAACATAGGGTATGGAACCCCCACTATTATTTGACTCAAACAAGAATTTCAAAACAATATCCAAAGACCCCAAAAATTGTGAAAAACTAATGAACCAATGATCTAAACCCAAAATGTTTTACACAATATAGAGAATAAAAATTCAAACAATTTTTCATGAAAACAACATTGCCTAATTCACTACTCAAAAGATCATATTTGATATCAAGACAAGCTATTCGAAGCATTAAACATGTTTTATAAAATTCTCAAACATTTTATTTCAACATTTTATTTCATTTCATGCTTATGCAAGTTGCGTAAGATTACATACATGTTATTCAAAAAATTCACCAAGTTTAGAGGAAAACATAACATGCTCATACTCATCACTAACTCATTAATTTCTTAAAAGCATGACAAAATCTCATATTTCAAATATTCAAAATTCAATTTATGTTATGATAAAATTTCAATACTATATTCAAACATTTTATCCATAACATATCATTTGTAGTTAGTAGTGCAATGACCAAATTCAACAAATTTCTAATCTCAGTTTTGTTCATAAAAAGATAAGCGGAAACTAGATTATTTCTCATTTCGGAAGCATAAATATCTTTAACAAGATCGTTCTACCCAAAGTAAACTTTGAGACCGTACCAATACCGAAAATCCTAGTGATATGAGTATATCTCAACACCACTTTCTTTCAAACGATTCGGTTCAACTTTTGAACCATAACCTATCAAAAGAAACATGGTGTAAAACACCAATATATACCAACCTCTCACCGTATCCACAATTCACATTAACTTAGCTTGAAAAAGCATTGTTAATAATATTTGATATCCTTGCAATGCCGTGCAAGCATAGCAAATAACTTCATAATTAAGATTATGTTCATTTCTTGGTGAGAGTTGATATTCACATTTGTTTTGACTAGGTTTCTAATTCTTTCGGTTTTGGTTTCGTATCAAATTTTATCTCATAAGTTCCAAATTTATATGAGTCACACGTTTATTGTCATACACAATAATTCTCAATATCTTGTTTCCCTAAAATCCATTCTAAGATTGAACAATCAATTTATTTTCAATTTAGAATGCAGTTATTTGATCACTACAATAGCTACAAATAGTTCATCAAACATACCTCATTTGCTTTGAAAGCTCAATTGGTCATAAACCATTGTCCATTCTTTGCACACAAACAAAGAAATCAGCAACCCAATTGCTCCACACATCGATTAATCTCCCGCAATTTTTATTTCATTGGAAAATAAAGACTTGCTCAAGTAAGTGAATTTTCACCTGTCACAATCATTTACATGTGAGCATTTGAAACCGAACATAAGTAAGGTATGCACTTACATAATTACTTAAAAATCAAATAAAACATAGCACTCCAAGTTTCTTTTAAGTTTCAAACAAAGAATCAAAGTTATATAGTTATAACATCATACATATAGTTATAACTTTCCACTAAGCATATTATCAACACATATGGTGCATTAGTTTGATTTCTAACGATGATCTTCTTTTTCATTACCAAAACAAGAGTATGAAGTAATAAAAATCAAAATGAAAACATAATTTTTTAAGTAATTTATTACATCTCAATCTCTAATCTCTAATCTCAAGTATCATCTCCTATTTTGGACAAACATACACAACAATTTTGAAATCACCACATCTCTCAAACAAAAACTCCAAATGGAAAATTTCAAAATGGATTTTGTAGATAACTTTTTGGTCTAAAAGTTTCATATTATATGAATTCAAATTATCTACAGAAAGATTAGGATAAACGAATTCAATCATAACTAAATTTCTGCCCGTCAGAATTTTTCAGATACGTTATGCAGTTTTCTAAAATATTTTAAAAATATTTTTCGAACTCCAAAAATACTGAAATTTGACATGGATGATCCAAATAATGTCTAATATATCTGGTTAAAATTTATAGACCCAATTCATTTTCGTGTATGAGATAAAAATAAAACTCTACAACATGTTAAAAACATTTGTTTATCATCAATAACATTTTTCTATCTTAGGTATTCATAATGAAAAATATTATCCATATTCCAACCCTAGTCCATCAAAATCATAAATAAAATTTAGGGCTATTTAATGGTTGGTACCCAACAAATGACCAACACATTGCTTTGGTACCCAACATTTTGAATATTAAGAGATGGTACCTAGAACTGTCGTTGACTGTCAAGTCAAACTGTTGACCTAACTTTATTATAATTTCTGTTACTAAATATTGCTATTACCTTATTAGCCTTATGAATGCTAACAATGACTACAATTATGCTAACCCCGGCGTATCACGCCTGAATCTACTTAAGCGAACGGTCAAGATAAAACCCCAACATCCCACACCTTCTTAAACAATTGCCGTACATTCCCCCTCCTCCACCCTTCCCTACAACAATAGCAGACCAACAACCACCACCTTTCTTCTTCCAAGTACCATTCTTCTTCTTCCGTTTTTTCTTAATCTTTCTACAGGCTAAAAGAACGAAAACCATCTTAATCTTTTTGCAAACAAAAAGAACCAAAACCATCAGTACCACCATTTTCAGTTTCAGAGTTTAAGAATTTTCGATCAAAATCAGTCAAATTGTTGACTAAAAAGTTGAGAAATCATTTAATCTTCATATTCTTCTTTAATTTTGATAATATATGTTTAGAGCTTTACAAAATTGAAAGTCAACATTTGGGGATTTTTTCAAAATAGGGTTAATCAGGTAGATTTAGGAAGTGGTATGAATCTGGTTTAAGTTAGATTTGTTAATTTTTTTCTGATACATTGTTGCTGCCATCAATTTGTGGTGATTAATAGAGAGGATGGGGAGCTAATTACATGGGTTTTGGAATTGGGTTCATACTAAAACTAGTGAAGATTTGGTTGGATATTTACATGATGGGGCAGATGGATATGAACTAAGATTCAAGAAGTATCATCGAAGCTAAAAATGACATGGAGTTTGGTCAAGGAGTTGTAGGATTTTTTGGCAATTTTTTGAACCGAGAAAACCAGTGAAGTACTTATTTCTGTTGCTATGGACTGTGTGGAAGTATTAGAAGGTTTTGGAGAGTATTTATGGACGAATGGCTATGATTGTTGAGTAGTTTAGGGTCTTGGTACGGTTATAAAACATGGGTTCTTGTGGAAACTCGAATTTGCAGGTGGAAGAAGATATAAAGGGGTTAAAAACATGGCAGCATACTTAGATTTTCATCAATGGAAAGACGCACAGAAGGTGTTTGAGGAGAGTCCCGAACGAGCACAACAACATTAATTTAAGCCAAATTGTAACCGTTAGATCAATCCATTTCTAACTGTAAGATCAAATCAGATAAGATCACACGTTTTTATCAAAAGCACGTGCTAACGGTCGGTTAACACTGTTAAATAATTAAAAATTTATTAATAATTACGAAATATAGTTAACAGATGATACGGTCAATCGTTTGAGTTGACAATCAACGGCAATTCTAGGTACCATCCCTTAATTTTTAAAATGTTGGGTACCAAAGCAATGTATTGGTCATTTATTGGGTACCATCCATTAAATAGCCCTAAAATTTAACTTTAGGTATCCAATAACCTAAAATTTTCAAGCATTATATTAAATCGTTAAAGAAAAATTATACCATTCATGTAATTCTATAAAACAAATTAAAACAGTGATACTTATCGCTTTTCAGCAATCATTTTCTTTTGATATCCATGGCAGAATAAAACGTCTTAAAATTGTTGGAACAATTGCTGAAAATAGCCTTCAAAACAATCATAAAACCAATAAAAAATATAAAATATTATGGCTGAGTCACGACCAGGTCGCTCTCTTTAAGACGTTTCGCGGCTTTTCCCAAGATTGTGCAAGCAGTTCTTCCATGTCGCGTCGTCCCCAGGATAAAACAGCCGAGTTCAATCTCTTACACAATCACTCTTGCATGATGAGAGGATGTGAAAATTTCTACACTTCATTCCTGCTCAGAAACTCATTTAGAAAAATAAGGATTTTTACACACTTATTTTTCTTTCTCCAAAATTCATTTTCTTTTTGTAAAATCAAGTCATAAAAAAAAACTCTTTTTTTTCTTTTTGCAACCAAAAATCTTATTTATTATAGTAAAGGTTTCAAAATAGTTTAATGAAAATTAATTATGATATAACTCACACAATTAACACCCATTAAAAATGAAACGGTCAAAACATTAATGACATAATTAATTTATTCTTTTATGAAAAGCTTTATGAGTATTAAAACAATTATAACGGGAAACTAGTTTATGTTTTAAAACATATATTCCTAACAATAAGTAAAATGGGGATGGGAAATAGGTAAAACCAATTTTAAAGAGGAAGAAACCCTTCACATTCCTATTATCACATTATCTCACACTTTGCATGTCCTTATTGTGAATAAAAACCATAGGATAACGTATTCGAAGCTAAGATTTTGGAAATGAGAAATATTAGCGTAAAATAGTGAAAACCAAAACGGATACGGAGTATTCGTTGAATATTGCACGGATACTCAGTTTCCGTAAAGTAGAAAGTTCCACAAAAACTCAGTTTCCATGTGATTTCTCTACACTACAAAGCTCGATCTGATGTGATCAACTTTGAAATAGAGCTAAGGGATATCGCCACAATTAAGCTACACGGAAGGCCACAGTAGTTACATTTTGCTACAATTAAGCTATAGCGAAGCGAATATCGTTCACCATAGTGCTTGGCCTTATGACCTTATGGATAGAAAAAAAGCCGAGATACATATCTCATTGCTAGAAAGATTTCGTTAGAATCCAACAATTCCTTCGAAAACTCCAAACCAGCATAATACCTTTCAGTAAACCTTTCTGTGTTTCTGTATCAACCATCCTAGCAGTGTCATATTCAGTGAAAACTTTGAAACAGGTGAACATCTTTTAATGAATTGTAGTTTTGCTAAGGTTGTGTGGTCTCACAGCTTAATCCAGTTGGAAAATACTACAAGGAATTTTAACACTGTTCTTGAATGGTGTTTCTCTTGGTTCGGTAATTCTCGTGAACGGATTCTCTTTGGGCTGAGTTTCTGCAGCTATTTGCTGAGTTTTTCAAAATAAGAAACTCAATCTTAAACATATTGCAATCCCTAATTGAGAACCCCAATGCAATCAGAAATGTTAGTGTCGTTAGTTATAGTAATACTGTGGTTAACAATGTGATGTCCCATCCCCATGATCTTTGGACTATTTTATCTTTTTCAGGCCGGTTCCTATGGGGTGGCTAACCCACCCATTTTTCATGCCAGCTGGCCTGGCAAACTGGTCGCGCTACTATGGTAAAAATGTTAAGCGATCGAGTCTCCACTGTTCGGTTGATTTTAAACCTCCAACGGCTCTTTCTCCACCGCTATAAAAATGTGACATTCACACACAAAAATTACACCAAATTTTTTACACAAAAAATTTCTATCTTTATCTATCTTATCTTTGAAAATGGCAAAGTTTGAATCCCAACTTGATTTTTCCGGAGTGGTGCTTGAAGCCGCCATTAGTAAGATATGTGAAGGTTATAAAGAAATAGGTAAAAACCAAAGAAGTCTACAAGTTTTGGATATTAACCAAATAAAACCTCCAACTAAGAAAAGACGAAGAAAAGTTCAAGGGAAGGAAAATTTGAAGGCAAAGAAGAAGATAAACAAAGGAAACTCCGTTCATGAGCGCATTGATTGGAAGTTTGGTGAAATGAAGAAGATAAACAAGATGAAGAACATTGTCCAAATTTTTTACTTTTAAAGTCTTTATTTTAAGTTATGTCATTATCTAGATAAATGAAAGAGGCACTAATGTAAATTAAAATTCTAAACTTTTAATGAAAGATGTACTAGTTTTATATTAATAATATCTTAAAATTAAAATTTGATACAAATGATAGATGCATCATACAAATGAAAGATGCATCATATTTGGGCAGCTAATCTAAACTCATCATATTTGGGCAACACCCTCAAGATAAAATAACAACCATCGAATTGAAAATCTTTTCCCACTCTGTTGCGCCATTCGAGCAGACACATTTGCTCCACATCAAATGCGTTTTGGCCATTTTGTCGGTTTCGATAGCCTTCAGTAAGTGCAGCAACAAACAACTTCACATCCTTGCTGATTATTCCGAAGCGATGACACAATCCATTTGCATCTCGATTATTGAGGTTCAATGTTTCTTCTTGAAATCTCTGAAATATGCGACTCCATACAAACTCTTGTTGTTGATGTTTTCCATCATTAACCATATCTTGTATAACAAAAACATAATGCCTGCAAATGGATTCATCTTCAGCTATGCTAAATTTGCGAGCTCGAACTTGAACTGACATGTTGGATTTGTGGAGTGAAAGAATGGAGATTGAAGAAATGGTGTGAGTTGAAATGAAATTTGATATTGTATTTATAGGATGATGAAATTATGACCGTTAGATGAGATGATACGAGCGGTCGAGTCTAGACCGCTGGCGGTGGAAACTACACCTACCGGTTTTTCTACACCGAGTGGGTAGAAACTTGACTTGGCCTGGCTAAGTGGCAAATTTGCTTGTTTGCCAGCTCCATAGTGGGTGCAAAACTGGCAAATCAATAGATTTGCCACACCCATAGGAACCGGCCTTATAACTGCACAGGTCTAACTGGAAGGGGTGATGTCATTCTAGATCAACAAGAAAATACTATTGGAAGAAAAATTACCTAGCATCCATAGAAACGTTGGAGTGGGTCACTCAACTGAACTGCAAAAATGTAATTCTTCCAGACTCCAATCTAAATCTGACGAGCAGTGTCCAAAGAAAGAAGAGAAACACAAGTCGGAAAACCAACTCATAATGACTTTTAAAATGGCAATGTCTAAGGTCATTAGACCGAAACACAATAGATCTTTGTCTCGGAGGCAAATCATGACAATCCAAAGTGACTAACTAATTACTTTTAAAAGAACGCACGATTGGGGATACTTAAACTAATTGGGGGATAGAGGAAAAGGACAAAACCTGGATCCAAATATCAAATCAGGGTCACCCCTTATCTAAGTATTACCTAATTCCTAATCTACCCCTCACTAATCAGGTTTAGTGATTAATTATAATTAGTAAATTCATAAGATTATTTGATAAATGATTAGTGTGTATTTTTATTTGTATTTGGGTGAGTGAGTTGAGAGTAGAAGGAGGGGAAAAATTTAGAGGGAATTTTTTTTGGTGAAAATGGAGGATGATTGTGAAGAGAGAATTGCTGCTGAATCTTTAGCTCAACTACAACAAGAAGCATATCTTCAATCTTTTGCTAATGACAACAACTCACAATTGCAAGTATTTGTGGAACCAACACCCTTGGATCATGATTTTTATGAGCATGAAGAGTTTCTTTAAGAACCAATCCAAAAGAGTAAACTAGTTCAACATACAAGCACTCCTAATACTCAGGTAAAGGTGCCAATGGGTTGAAAATTTGATTTTTTTTTCTTTGAATCCACCATTGTTGCAGCTGAAATAGCTCTGTGCCGGCATGGACGTAGTATGAATACAATGCCGGCAGTACCATTACCGACATGGTATTCATACTACGTCCATGCCGGCCAACAATATCCCCCATTTTGAAATGCAAGCCGACATTGTATTCAACCGAAAAAACCATGCCGGTACAAAAGTTACTTTTTACCTACCATGGAATATTCTACGGAATATGCTACCGGCATGGTTCAATCCTAACGTTACCATGCCGGTACCACTAAAAAAACATACAGGAAGCAATGTCTTCCAAAGCTAAATACCGGCATGGTATATTAATTATAGATCACGCCGGAACAGTGTACCGGCGTGGAATCATAGATAACAAGCATGCCGGCAACTCTGTTTTTGGCGTTGATTTCAAATGAAATTTGTATGCCGGAAAGCGTTTCAAATTTGGTCTTCAGTTTCGGTTCAGTTCGACTATGCCGGAACTTTGGTCGAGCATGCCGGGACTGTGGTCCAGCATAGTATTTTATTTTATTTTGGAACTAATTTATTTTCTTTTCATTCGATCCTTAGGTTGTGACATATATTGATCCAACAAATGCAAGACCACTTGGTCGGGATACGTCGGAATACTACAAAATGCCTCCGATATGTTACCATAGAATACTTTTCACCTAGTATCTTGAACTTTACTAATGGATTGCTTGTAATGAACCTTATAATCTCCCATTGTTGTCCTTATGTAGTGAATAAAATCTAAAAATGAAGCAATTGTTTGGGATAAAGAGACGGCTCTTAAGAACATGTGTGTGTTGGTGAGGAATACCCAAGATTCAAAGATCCGTTTTGAGATGGCTTGCGAGAGAAGTGGCAATACAAGGAGAAGAATAGCCACAAGAGAAAGGGCTATGTATATCCAAAGAAGACTAATAGGGTATACAAGACTCGTACGAGGAAGGATAATTATCCCTTTACGCTTGTATTCAATTTAAGAGACAAGGACAAGGAATGGGATTATAAGGTGTGTTTCGGCCGTCATAACCACCCGGATCCGGAAGATTTTGTTGGTCACTCCCTAGTTGCGAAGCTAAAACCTCACGAAATGGATGATGTAAAGAGATTGAACAAAGCATGTATCAAACCAAGACAAATTCTCAGAGGCTTCAAGGAAAAGGATCGGAAGAACGTGTCTTCCCTAAGTATAATTTATAGCGCACAAGCAACTATTAGAAGGGTGGAATGGGAAGGGAGGAGCGTTATGCAAGAATTTGAGAAGATAGTTTGGGATCACAACTACAGAGGGCCAGACAACAACCCTCTTAAAATATTCATTTCGCATCCTTTGCTTGCAAAATTGGCTCATACATGTTTTGGTGTTCTTATGATGGATTGCACCTACCAGACAAACAAATACAATATGTCGTTGTTCAACATCGTGGGGAAAACATCAGACAAGGTATCATTCACATTGGCTTGGTGTTTAATGGAAAACGAGAAGAATTATAATTATAATTGGGCATTACGACAATTGAAATTACTCTTCCAGGAAAATCATCTTCCAAGGGTCATCATAACCGATCAAGATGACGCACTAATGAATGCAATACCCGACGTCTTCCCGGATGCACATAATTTCCTATGTACATATAATATACGTCAAAATGTGATAAAATCTTGTCATGCTTTGTTTGAACCCCCTAAGGCGGATATTAAGAAGAGAATGATTGTTCAACTAGAAGAAGACGTTCGCAAGAACAAACTATCACCCGAAGAAGAAGAAGATGAAAGAGGCAAGACCAAAGAGTGAGTGGACAAAGAATATGATGAAAATCATAAAAAGTGGTTGGAATTTCTAAGAG
The DNA here is from genome assembly GCA_023531105.1 of Papaver atlanticum. Taxonomy (NCBI): domain Eukaryota; kingdom Viridiplantae; phylum Streptophyta; class Magnoliopsida; order Ranunculales; family Papaveraceae; genus Papaver; species Papaver atlanticum. Next base: position 1,538,956 of record JAJJMB010013814.1, on the reverse strand, counting down.
ATTGGGAGAAAGTTTATTGGTCTCTTACCGAGGATACGTACGAAAAGAATTTGGACAAGTTTATTGCAAATTGGAACGAAGTGTATGTTAGAACATTGCTCGGTAGAACTCGCAAGCGTTGCTATCTCAAGCTTGTTGTCAAGTTTAGTTGCCAAAACTATAAGTCTTGATTTTTAGTCTACTTATAGCTAAGTCTCGGACTAGGATAGAAAGTGTAGTTGAGCTCTAGACTCCACGGCGTTCATCATGCAAAGACAAAGAACTACTCAAGGAACTGGTGGATCTTCATCGACAAAAAGGTATGTGGAGACTTGAACTTATCTATCACTCAAAAGTCTATCTACTCTATCTCCTATCTTAAGATAAAAGTCGTATTGCTATATAGACTTCGATAGTACACATTTGCTATTTCGAGCCGAGTTTATCTCGCCTATCTTTTTCTCGAAATATGTTTTGGTAAGCTTTCGCTTTGGCAAAGTTCATCTTTACAAGTGACGAAAGTCATGTTGATTATTTCAATATCTTGAAAATTTCTTGATGAAAAATAGTGTGTGAATAACCTCTATTTAACATCCTCTAAGAATGTTTCAATGATTGAAATAAAGAGTTTAGAACATGTAACCATCTTTGGATATTAACATATAATGTGTTCGCGCATTAGTGTATAAGTCCAAAACCGGGAACCAAATGTATGCACACTTGTGTGTATACTAAATGGTTGATGGAGACTGGGTAATTATGCGTACCCATACGCATACCGGCGGAAGTTCACGACCGTGAATTTCTGCTGAGTTTGGAAATTAAAACCAACTCAATCCGGTTACCAAAGTATGCGTACCCGTACGCATACTGGCGGAAAGTTCACATCCGTGAATTTCTGTTGAGTTTGGAAACCAAAACAAACTCAAATCCGGTTACTTAAGTACGCATACCCGTACGCATACTTAAGTGTGTTACTTTCTAAAATTGGTTTGTTCATGAACTAAAACATTTATATATTAATGAATGCAATTCGCAAACAGTGGCTAAAATGTTCATGAATCGATTCGAGTGAATCAAAGCCGATTTTGCTTCAATTGTGTCTTGTATACTTCTATAAGATCTAAGCAATTGAACAACTCACGAACTAGTTCATTTGAGTCATTTGGACTAGTTATGGTGAAGATGAATAAGGTTGATATGAAAGTGCTCATATGGCTAACCATTGGTTAACTACTGTTGAACCAACTAGGTGTACACGTTTAGGTACGGTTACTCAAACCTAAATGACGTATATTTCATTTGTGTATAACAAGCTAAGTTCGATCTAACGGTTGAAAGATATTAGCTTGAATCTTAATAAGGTTTTCATCTAATAGTGAATATTGAATGCTTTGTTACCAA
>JAJJMB010013814.1:1399290-1532573 GCA_023531105.1 Papaver atlanticum | reverse complement strand
GGATCCAAGTATTGTAGGTTGTTCATATGCACCCTGTTACCACTAGCATCAGGGAATATTACGGTGCCCAAGGTGTACAAAAGATAAGCAGCGGTAGTTTGCTGAATTTCTTCGGGATTCAATTCCTTGTCCTTCGTATGCCCAAACAATCGTATGAGATTGACGAGTTTGATAGTCTTTGTCCGGGAATGCTTTGCCACGTACATATTTTATTTAGTCGTTTCCTCGTCCCACCCAAACAACTTTTTAGTCAGCATATATATCTTGGTCCAAGATATATCCCTATAGTTATCTCATTCCTTAACGGCTTTGCCAAGAACCTCTAGACCTAGTATTCTTTGGACATCTTCAGGGATAATGGTCATCTCGCCAAAAGGAAAATGCATGGTATCAGTTTCACCAAAAAACCTCTCCAAGAAGCAATTCGTCGTGACTTAATCAGTGACCCCTTATTTTTTTACCGCGAGATATAACCCAGATGCTCTGACCAATTCTTGAACAACATCACACTCCCACTCCAAAGGACATATATCCATTGATTGATGGCAGCTAATACGGAAGGCTTTCTTGTGGTCCTATAAAAACACACCAAACTATCTTAAATTCACATGATCATAGATAAATGATATAATAACAAGATGCAAACGTCTTACATAAGTTGAATAGATCCAACGAGCCCAAGAGTGCTTGTAGTCAAATAAGAGTTGCGGATTTCTCGGTTCACCCCACTGTTTCCTGTCTGTGCGTTCTGGAAGCATGTCATATCTTTTAGGAAGGTGGTCTGGGGGTTTCTTTTCCTTTTTATCACCGCTTCAACTTCAACTTCAGGATGTCTTAAGCCTTGTGAGGATGATCCACCTGCTCGGGATGGTTCAGGAGGTACATATTTTTCCCACTCTCCATCCTCACTGCTACTTGTGTCCCCCGTACGCTCCCGAATGATGACCTTACCACGGTCCGGATCAGATCGACTACGTCGAGGCTGAGAAGACTTAGGTTTACGTTCTTCAACAACTTTGCCCTTTCCTTTATTGATTTGTGGTGCTATAAACCTACGTCCCAATATGTCAACTGAGTTATATACAGTAATCCGGCATGGATTGTCAACATAAAATCAATGCCGGCGGAACTGCCGGCTTAGTAAATAAGTGAAAAACAATGCCGGTATTTGGGGAATTTTGTACAGAGATTTAACAGAAAAAAGGAAATCAAAACCGGCATGGATGGTAAAAAAAACGACACTGCCGGCATCAGTGTCGGCGTTGTTGTTTACATATAAACTATGCCGGGAATATGAAACATTGTCACGCCTTGCAAAGTAAACTCCTCTGGCATCCCTATATGGGTCAAACACGACATCTTGGGCATCGACAGAGTCCAAAGCCACTCTCATGGCGAAAAACCGACGTTTGTTATTGGGCGTCGGAGCATTGTTGAAAAAGTATTTCTGAGCTAGAGGCTGATGTGGTTGCCATTCACGTATCAACTTCAACGAATTGTACTTGGTGAACAATGTTGGAAGTGTTCATAAGCCCACACCTTTAGAATGAAAGATCGTTCCAATGAAATGTATAAGAAAAAATATAATTGGAAACTAACAAAATTAATGACAATGATCACAAAAAAATACCTGAATTACAGTGAAATTCCCATTAAATTATGTTGGTTCTGGAATTGGATCATACTCTACCCACAACTTCAGCTTAGTTGAAAAGCTCTGAGAACGGTCAACTTCGTACCTTTCAAGAGAGGCTGTCTCGGGATAAGGTAATTGCTTATATCCAAGTTGCCGCATGACACGTCGGGGATCATCCATAACGTATCCCTTTGGGTGGAACAACGGTCCATTGTATGCAACGTTATTATACCTCAAAATTTGGTGGTTCTCTCTAGCTTCCTTGTAAGGGTCGAACACAACCTCTTTGGTAGTCATCGCGTCCAGAGCCAATCTCATATTTGTCAATCGACGATTGTTACCTGGTTTCGGAATATTGTTGAACTCGTATCTCTTAGCTCTATGCTCCTCGGGTTCGGAAAGGTTTTTGATCTTCAAGAAGGGGTCCTTGAACAATGTTGGGAAGTGTTCATAAGCCCACACCTATACCAATGTGGAATGATACATATAAGAAGCAGTAAATTTTGTTTCTAAGTTCATAATAAGAGTACATGTGAACAATATACATAAGAACATAAGTTTAAAAACAAAATTACCTGGAGTAGAGTGAAATTCCTGACAAATTGGTTTGTAACAGCCTTAGAGGCCCTTCTCATCTCCGCCATCAAATGTGTCATCACCACGGTGCCTCAAGAATAGGTAAAGATCTCTTCCAACGGATCCAAGTATTGAAGGTGGTTTGCACTAACCCTGTTGCTACTAGCGTCAGGGAATGCCTTTGTGCCCAAGATGAATAACAGGTACACAGTGGCTGTATAACGAAATTGTGCAGGGTCCCATCCATCCTTCAAACTTCTTGCCTACGTGTTTTCAAACTTCTCCTTAAGCAACTTTCAGCTTGATGATCTTTGTCCTACTATTCTTAGATACATAGAAGCTTTCCACAGAAGTTTTGTAGTCCCAACCCAACAGTTTGTTAGTCAGAGCGTACAACTTCGACCATTCTAGGTCCGGACAATTATCTCCTTCTGCAATTGATTTTCCGATAACATTCAAGCCTAGAATGTTCTGAGCATCATCAGGGATCAAGGCCATCTCCCCAAACGGGAAGTGCGTGGTATTAGTTTCACCATGATACCTTTCGACGAAGCAATTGACTGTCACCGAATCACACTTCACATAATTTTCAACCAAACCATATAGACCAGACTCCCTTACTAATGTTTGGACCTCTTCACATTCCGTAGACAAATCCCAGTGAGATGCGGCTTGGTTTCGACAAACACGCACAACTTTCTTATGATCCTACAAGTAGGGGACAATACGATTAGGAGATTTTACATAAATACAAAACAATACATATGCACAAGATAAAAATTCATATATAGGTTTGATAGATAGTACGAGCCCACATGTCCTTGTAGCCAAATAGCATTCTCGGATCCGAAGCTTCACCCCAAATTCTACCACATTCAAGGTCAGGTATCATGTCATCAGCATGAGGAAGGTGCGAACCTTTAACTTTTACTTTGCCTTTGCCTTGTGTCGGTTTTTGACTTGGCCCACCATCTTCCTCTAAAACTTCGCTTTGGGTTGCTAATTGACTTGGATCAACCTCATTATCTTCCTCCTCACTTTCCTCTTCATCTTGCTCATTGTGCTCAACTGTTCCAGTAGGTTCACGGATTTCGAGTCAACTACGGTCACCACTCTCCCATTTTTTCCCTCTTGTAGAGCCTGCCCCCAAACGCTTATTGCGACCTTGTTCTCTCCCTCGAGGAGGCAGAGACTGAGGAGTACCAAGATCGTTCTTCTTTCTTTTCTTAATGCCAGCATCCTTAGCTTTTGTTTTCTTAGTTTCCTTTGCTTTAGCCCTATTTCAAAAGAAACACGAAATAAATATAAGACAACTCACTTTCATATTTGATGCCGGCATAGATATACTGAAAAACGACATAGAATCATCAGTACCGGCATTGATTCTAGAAATATTATAATGCCGAGACCAATAAACGGCATAGTAATTTAACAAAAACACTATGCCGGGACATAATGCCGAAATTGCCGAATAATTATGGACAATGCCAGTATTCTTAGGTAATTCCTAAGCAGTTCCTGGATACCAAAAGATCACTGCCGGCACAGAGGTAGGAATTCAAATCCATACCGTAATCAAGTACCGGCATTGTATTCAACCTAAAATTAATGCCGGTACTGATAACAAATTCCTAGGGTTTTCCTGTATATTAAAAGTGGACTGCCGGCATAATAGAATAAATTTAAAACAATGTTGTAACAAACTACCGGCATGGTATTCAACCTAAAATCAATGCCGGGACAGAACATTCAGTTTCAGGTGATTCTGTAACTCCATACCGGCATAGTATTCATACTAAAATCAATGTCGTAACTAGGTACCGGCATTGTATTCATACTATTTTCAATGCCGTAAGTCAGTACCGGCATTGTATTCATACTAATTTCAATGCCGGAACTCACTGAAACTCAAATGTTTGAGTTAGGGTTCGCGATTCTAACCTAAACCCACTGCTGTAAATCGATTCAAACACTTATAAACTAGTTCAAAATCACTTATCTTCTGACAGAAGCCATGTTTACGAGAGGTTGATTGTCCGAGTTCTCTTATTCTTCTTCTTCTTCTTGAGCAATCCAATTGATCCTTTTTTGTTGTTTTTGTTGAACAATCGATTTTGACTTCGATTGGGCATTTAATTTCTTTCGTGGAGGCATGGTTATAGATAGATTCGGGTAATCGCCGAAGATATTTTTGAATCGACGACGAAGAAGATGGAAGAAAAAAAATAATCAAAACCTAACCCTAACCGAGTGTGCCGGCACTCAATGGAAATGGGGGATAACTGATTTTGATTTTGATTTTAAGTTTTTTATTTTGTGGGAAGGGTAATATAGTCTTTTGATAATGTTTTTAATTAACCAAAGGGTATTTTAGTATTTTCGCCCCAAAAAACACCCCTTAGCAGACACTATTGGTTGGAGGAAGTAATTTATATCCCCCAATTAGTTCAAGTATCCCCAATCAAGCATTCTTTTAAAACGGCAATGTCTAAGGTCATTAGACCGAAACACAATAGATCTTTGTCTCGGAGGCCAATCATGACAATCCGAATATAGATATCTGTCTGGGAGGCAAATCATGACGATCCGATCTTTGTCTGGGAAGAACACCCCAACGAAGAAGATACTAAATAGTACCACGTGAACCCCAACATATTCCAAATCATGTTGAAATTTGGCCGTTTCTATATTTCAACATCCAATATTAATGTGAGATTCAGGATAAAACGTAGAAGTTTGGAGCTAGAATCACTTTCTACCAAGTTGCATCAAAATGTTCTGCTTGCTCTAATAAAATATAAAGACCATTTCGAAACCATACGTTATGAGGTAAAGAGTGTTATTTGCCACAGATTTTCATTGCGGATAAGGCGACATTTGAGTGACAGGTGGTTGTTGATTTGGATACTGCATCATTCCATAACCCCCTGTGGAGTGGGGTGCACCAGGTGGTGGTGGCATGTACGCATTATTAGGCAACTGCATAGTATGATGAGACACACCTGTGTATCCAGGACCTGCAGGAACGCCTCCCATTATTCCATTTCCTGCTCCGGGAAATTGATGAGATCCATTATAGATTGGAACTGCTGGAGGACCCATCACTAGACCTGGTTGGTGCCCTAGAATCGATGGTTGGGCATTTAAAATACTGTTATCAGGGATTGTATAATCACGACTTCGATCATTATTCACCTGAAACCAGAAAATCAGCCTATCATTTAATCCATACAGGCATTTAGAAGTTATCTAGTCCATATATACATGCATTTTGCACAGAACGTTGACAGATTAAGAACTTACCTTCACACTGAGATCAGTATGACGGGAATATGAGAGGTGAAGCTTGCAAAACCCTCCATCATATATACAGTGACCTTCTAAAGCCTCCTTTGCAACAACAGCAGTTTGAATATCTGAAATACAAATGATGGTGAAACTTCCATGTTTTTGACAACGATGCTTATACATGCGAAATTGCGAAGGTTCTTATGTGATCCCAATAATAATATCAACTAGTATTAGTAGAAGATATCGCACAACTGACCACCGACAGATCTTGAAAAAAAATTTGGAGCTTACCTGCATACTGTATCAAAGCCTGAAACCCTCCATTTTTTTCAAACATGGCTATTTTTTGAACAGGTCCAAAAGTAGAAAAGACCTGCAAGAAAGATATGAGACTGATGTTGAGGTACAACTTCATTAGTTTCTACAGTGATGAACCAAGACAACTGCTGCACATACCATGTGTAACACATCCACAGTCACTGGATACTGCATGTTCTCAATAGATGCAAGCAGGACATTGCTCTCAGGTTCTACTTTTTTCGCATCAAATCCAGCAATTACCTACATGACAGTTTTGCAGGAACATCAAACTTTAGTCTTATCTGCAAAATAGGTCCTCTAAGAAGAGAAATGCGTACTTATTTGATACTTGGGTCAACATACAAATGGAAACTAGGTATTCATCTTGTTCAAAATCTGAATCACTATTTTAGAATACAACGCATGTTGAATTAAGGACATGATATTCCAAATATATATTTGGACTTGGATGCTCTCAATGTGCGCAGATATGCCGCATATAGGGGAACATAGTAGCGCTATGTCCACTGCTCTGAGGTGATCTGAATCCAATTAGAAAAGAAAAAATAGTTACCTGACCAGTCCCATCCATGGCTGATGGAGCTACGGGAAGGTTTAGATTAGTATAGTCCCTGTGTGAAGAGCAAAATATAAGCTCAACAGTTAAAGCATGCACAATAATAAAAAAATATCTAGTTAGTTTTAAGAACTTACTTTTAAGAATATTATTAAAAGAAAATCTTGCTCAAGGAAAAAAAAAGGTACATCAATCTGTGTGCAGAAGACTGGGAGAAAGAAAATTTTGCTTTTTGTCATATAACCACATCTAAAATATAAGTTTACCTACTCCTGTGGCTCTGAAACTTCACAGTCAAATCTGTGTGCGCAGAAAATGTTATTCTGAGAGTACATGCACTCATATGTTCTGGAAGCAAGTAACTGCAAAGAAACAAGTAGAACACAGGGAAAAAATCAATAGAATAATAATAAAATATAATATAAGAGCTAGGAGAATCAGTAGTACACGTAGACAGAGTCCTGCACAGTTGATTTTTAACTACTAGATGGCTTATACAACTAGACCAATCAAAGAACTCATCAAGGATTAATCGACACTATACCGTGAACGACTTAATAAGGTTCACATGGCATTTGCATTAACTTTAAGCATAATAAAAATTCAGAAATAAATTTTAAAAACAGCATATAAGGGTCACCAAGGGATGCATCTTCCATCAAGGCAACAATATTAACTATAAGCATAATAAAAATTCAGTCAAAAACAGAATATAAGGGTCACCTAGGGATGCATCTTCCATCAAGGGCCTCTTTTGCTGCAGAAGCAGTTGCTGCATCTATGAATTGTACCAGCACCTAATAAAAAACAGGTGGATGCAAGAGTTTTAAGGTGATGATTCAATACTAAATAAAAATCAAACCAGGAAAATAGCAGGAACGGGTTTGATAATAAACATATATAACCTGAAAACCAGCAGTCTTTTCAAAAGTAGCGATCTTCTGCACAAAGCCAAAAGCTGAAAATACCTGCATCACCAGTGATAGTTAGCACTCACAATGATGTTTTGGTTGTCAGTAAAATCCGGTAAGGCAACTTTCAGCCTCAAACGAAGCGATTACAAACACTTACAGAATAATAAATTTTACGAGGAAAAGGCCATGGATGAAATATAAAGGTGCTTTTAAAGCATAGATAATAAACTGGCATGATTTGCCTTGTACCCAAAAAAGTACTTATTTTTTATCATAATGTACCAAGAAATACAAAAGAGAGACGGGGGTGTAAAAAAAAGCACATTGATGCCTTATCCCAGATAGTACAAATTAAAGAAGAGAACAAAAACACATCCTTGATGGAAAAATCAACTGCTAATATCCAAACCATATCTTGAGGAGAGACACCTAAGCACTATGGCAGCTTTGAACACAATGCACCAAATCAGGAATTCTGTAACAATAGCCCGAAGATTATGTTCAACTCATAATGGGTTTGAAACTAGTTGTTCTAATTACTTTACAAGAAATGCATTGAAACTCAACTCTCTAAACTACACATCATTTATGACTTGCGAGAATGTTCAAATTCAAACGTTAAGCGCACGGAAATGAGAAGAAGAAAAACTGATGACAAGCAGAAATGTATTCACAAGAATCCAAACAGGATGCATGCACAAGAAGAAACCATTACAGTAAACAACTACATTTCCTTAATTATGTTTAAAAATGTCACTAATTCAGGAAGACTCAATAATGGGAGCTATGGGTGAGGAAGGAGGAAGATTAGAACCATGGCTAACTTTTTGGATGTAGTATGGTTGTGAGGAAGAGGAAGAGGAGTAAGGGTGAAGAGGTAGTGGTAAGAAAGGAGAAAGGAGACAAACACACATGAGCTTTCTCCTGATGCAATATGCTGCCATCGAAGATGTTTCCGTGACATGGACCTGCTGATCCATTCAGATTCATGTCAATCAAAAGCATCATTAAACATGATATATTACTACAAGCAAACACATGAAACTCGCATATCTGAATTATATCATGCAAGAATATCCAATTTACGATACTTTAATCTCCCTCCATAATACAAATCACATGTAGTCTGCTTACCAAGTGTAGAACATCTATGCTGACATCACGTGCCCCAACGCCGTCGATAGTCACCAATAGTACATTTCCAGCTACATCTCCAGTGGTTTTATTGTGTACTATTTCTTGCCTGTTAGAATACTGTAAGTAGACTGTTTTCCCTCGTACCTGAGCTGGTTCTGAGGATGAAGCATAATAAGATATCATAGAGATAGCTTGATTTTGGTCTGCCTGGAAAAAGAACAAGAGAAAGCAAAAGAGCAAGCATCAAATCTGGAGTTGTGCAAATGGAGAGCCTACATACAAGTACAGATGCGATCACCTACAAATTCAATAAAGGCCTGATTGCGGTTAGCTCCGACATTGCACTTGGTGTTGATGACTTTCCCAAACGGCTTTCCTAGTTCTATAAGCTCCTCCTCTGTACATTCCCATGGCAAATTTCTCAAATGGAGAACTTTTGAAGGTTGTTGTGCATAGCGGAATTGTTGCTGACTTGACACAGATGACATTTTACAACCACCAATTCTGATTAAGAAAAATAAATAAAAGAGAAGTGAATACAAGGGTTATTATGCACTAAAATGAGCACCAATTCCCCAGCAAATAAGACGGCATTGTCGCTGACTCGACACAGATGACATTTTACAGCCACCAATTCTGATAAAAAGAAAGAAATACACAAATGTAAGGGTTATTATGCACTAAACTGAGCAGTTCCACAGCCAATGAGACGATTTTGCTACATTAAAAGCAGTATGAAAAATAATATTTCGAAACTGTTTACAATGTTTCTCCACATGGTCCCTCGACTAGTCAAAAAATAATTGTGCCACTATTCCTTATTCTGACAAGTTTAAAACCCTCTCTTCAAAAAAAGGCTTGTATAAATCCTCCAGTCTTCTACATAATTCCACTCTTAAAATAGACTTGCTTAATTACTCCGCCTCTCAATCTGAAGTCAAACTCATTTACGAGAGGGTGCCTCTCAAAATATCTAAAGTCTTACTCATTTACGAGAGGGTTGCCGTGACAACAAAAATCTTGTCCGATAAACTTCAGGCAAATTTATACAAGCAAGAGTTGAGAATTGCATGGTTCCACGATTTGATGGTCTTACCTGTAAAACAATTCCCGCTGTATAATTATCGGCTAAGATTGACTGAAGCTTTTTCAGTCAAGGACCACTCATGTTCCCCACAAAAAAAACTTACCAATACCATCCAGCAATATACAAGTGCTATTAGTACTGGCTATTATGTTATCACTCTTACAGCTCTCTTTTTTTTCCTTTCAATTTCTATGACAAAACCAAGTACGAGTGATTCTATCATGCCATCCTATATTTTCAGAAAACCCTATCTAGTCTTAACTCAAACTTACACTGCAAAGCAACCTCATCTTCAAAAAATTAATTAATTCAATACATATATATATATCAATTCCATGAAACCGCTAATTTCAATCTGACACACTACCTAATTAGAACACAGATAGACTTTTTCCTCTACAAATCAATTCAAAACCAACATCATCAAATCAACACACAAAAGAAAAGAAAAACTCTTCTCCTTTTTTAAGTAGAACTACAATTCGATGGATCGAATACAATCTAAAAACGAAATTACCTTATTAAAAAAAAATACAATCCTATCGATACAAAATAACTTAATTATACCTAAAAGTGGATACGTCTCTCTTATCTGATTTTTTCTTCGGAAACGCTGACTCGCTGAGCAAAGAATAAGGTTTCTTTCTCCCCAACGTGAACTTCAGATTTGTGTGTTTTATAAACCTGAGGGGGTGGTAGGGGTGGACAGGTATCATACTATTTATGTAGTTTTTTAGTTTACCTACGAATGTTATAAATACCTTGTATTTTTTGTTAATTGTGCACAATTTTCCCCCGGGGTAAAAAATATTTTTTTCTTAGTTAACTTGAGAAAGTTGCTTCCATTTTTTGGAAGCTACTTGTACAAAGTTGCGTCCACTTCTAGAAGCAACTTCTGCTAGTTGCATCCAACTCTGAAAACAACTTGTGCTAGTTGTTTCCACTTTTCAGAAGGTAGTGGTATTTTTATAAATTGAATAAGGATATATTTTAAGCGGCTTTGAGGGATATTTAATAAAAATAATAATAAATTCTTAATAAATTTTTGTTTTGATAATAACTTTGTTTTACTCGCGAGATTTTGGGTATACCCAGATTAATTGGGGTATCAAGAATACATGGCACAATTTGGATAACTTAGCTTATGTAAAGAGTGGTCAGGATTCGCTCTCCCAAGAGATAAATCTATGGTCGTGGTTGCTTTAGAACGTTTTCTTTTTCTCTTCTAATTCCCGTCGGTCCCACTTCGACGACCGTAGAGTTATGGAGAGAGAGAGCAAAAGAGACAATTACTGAATATTTCCTTTCCAAATCTAACAATTTCTATCCTGCTTCATGTTAATCTCCTGCATCTTGGTAAGCCAATCTCACCTTCATTGATTATTGAATATTGGCTCCGTTAATATTCATGGCTGTGGTTGCCGATGATACTTAGTCTTCTTGCCTTTCATCGTTAACCGTGGAATACGCGGGTACCTTTTGAGGATTATTTTGCTCATCATGTTAATCGTGGGGATGTTCTCCATGATTTTGAAATTTGGTTTGGTTCTTAAGAAAGATCAATAATAAATAAATAAAATCGGAACGAGAATCAAATTAAAGGTATGATTTTGTGAGTCTTGGATCTATGATTCCCTGAAGAATGAATCAAATTTTGGTTCTTTATTTGTAAAAAAAAATTATTAATCAAAAAAAATATGTTGGTGCATCCAGATGTCCAAATTAAAAAAAAAAAAAAAAAGGTCTGTCAGTCTTACTTCTCTGATTCCGTGAAGATCAGAATTTTGAGTCATTATTTGTGTGAAATTTTGATTCATTAAAGGTCAGTTTTGGATGAGAAGATAAATTTACGGTTGTTATTATCATGAGAAAAAGCAAATATTTTTGGATGGACAATTTTTTTTAAAGTTAATTGAAAACGACATAAGAACTAAATAATCAAACCCATTTATGAATCAAGGAGGAGGTTATTGTTCCCCATTTTGTTTTTGGTTTCAAATATTTTTGTTGATGTTTTACGGTTCTGGAACACTAGCTTTTGGTCCGGATTTCCCTGTTGAAGCTGCACATGTGTCATTCACTGTTGTGGTGCCTCATCCATTTTTGCTTAATTCATTTTCACATGAAAATAGGGAAGATGGAATCAATTTGTTTCTCATCTCATTGGATGAGATCTTTGCTCCCTTACTCTTTGGGGATTAAAGATCCAAGCCTAGGAATTTTTTGTCTGGTGTAGGTGAGTATTCTAGATGTCTTTGAAACCTTAATGATGCTATGTAGCGATGGTTTTGTTCTTTCAAAGTAGATTAGGGGTTTTTAATCGAATACAATTTGCTTTTATTTTATAAAAAAATGTCTTGATTTCTAATATAGTTTATTGGTTTTCCGGTTACCAGATCAACCATCAGCTAGGGTTATACTTCTCCTCAATTTGGAACAACGTGGAGATGCAATGTTGGAACTCATCACAGGCGGAAGACGGAAGGCCTATAGCAGGTAACAACCGCGTTTGAATTGTGCAGTTCTTAAACCAAACACTTTGCATCTTTCTAATATTTTCATAGGCTATTCCAGGGGAGCATTTCTTGGTGACTTGAGCAATACCTCAGCACTTCAATAAAAGCATAATAGGTGACAAGAAGTCGCATACAAAACATACAGTTAGCAGATATCGATATAAGTAGTTATTTAGACTGAGAAAAGACCACACTAACACAGACAAGTCACAGATATCCACGCAAGAAACAAAGTCCATCAAGCTATCGATTTTACTCATTTTTGTTCTTAAGTTTGTCAGAGCACTGCTCGGTCAAACTCGCAAGCGTTGCTATCTCAAGCTTGTTGTCAAGTTTAGTTTCCAAAACTATAAGTCTTGATTTCTAGTCTACTTATAGCTAAGTCTCGGACTAGGATAGAAAGTGTAGTTGAGCTCTAGACTCCACGGCGTTCATCATACAAATACGAAGAACTACTCAAGGAACTGGTGGAACTTCATCGACTAAAAGGTAAGTGTACACTTGAACTTATCTATCACTCAAAAAGTCTATCTACTCTATCTCCTATCTTGAGACAAAAGTCGTATTGCTATATAGACTTCGATTATACACATTTGCTATTTCAAGCCGAGTTTATCTCACTCTCGAAATATGTGTTGGTAAGCTTTCTCTTTGGCCAAGTTCATCTTTACAAGTGACGAAAGTCATGTTGATTATTTCAATATCTTGAAAATTGCTTTGATGAAAAATAGTGTGTGAATAACCTCTATTTAACATCCTCTAAGAATGTTTCAATGATTGAAATAAAGAGTTTAGAACATGTAACCATCTTTGGATTTAAGCATTTAATGTGTTCGCGCATTAGTGTATAAATCCAAAACCGGGAACCAAATGTATGCATACTTTTGTGTGTACTAACTGGTTGATGGAGACTGGGTAAGTATGCGTACTCGTACACATAATGGCGGAAGTTCACGTCCGTGAATTTCTGTTGAGTTTGAAAATCAAAACCAACTCAATCCGGTTACCTAAGTATGTGTACCCGTACGCATACTGGCGGAAAGTTCACGTCCGTGAATTTCTGCTGAGTTTGGAAACCAAAACAAAATCAAATCCGGTTACTTAAGTACGCATACCCGTACGCATACTTAAGTGTGTTACTTTCTAAAATTGGTTTATTCGTGAACTTAAATTTATATAAACTAAGGAATGCATATTTGCAAACCATGGCTATAAAGTTCATTAATCGATTCGAGTGAATCAAAACCAATTTTGCTTCGATTGTGTCTTGTATACTTCTATGAGATCTAAGCAATTGAACAACTCTTGAACTAGTTCATTTGAGTAATTTGAACTAGTTATGGTGAAGATGAATAAGGTTGATATGAAAGTGCTCATATGGCTAACCATTTGGTTAACTACTGTTGAACCAACAACTTGTACACGTTTAGGTACGGTTACTCAAACCTAAATGACGTATATTTCATTTGTGTATAACAAGCTAAGTTCGATCTAACGGTTAAAAGATATTAGATTGAATCTAATCAAGTTTTTCATCTAACGGTGAATATTGAATGCTTTGTTACCAAGGTAACTTAGATTGCAAACCCTGATTTGGAGACTATATAAAGGAGAACTCTAGCAACTGGGAAAGTTAATCCCCACACCTCCTGTGTGATACTAGTTGTATAAGCTAGAGTCGATTCTCCTTTAACCTTAGGTTTCTACCGAGACCCTGTAGGTTAACGACTTGAAGACTTCATTGGGATTTTGAAGCCAGACCCAACTATTTTCTCTGTAGTTGCGTGATCTGATCTTGTTGTTTCTATCGTATTGAGTACAATTGTAAAATTGGCTTGAGATTAATTTCTCCGATTGGCAAGATAGAAAAGTAATCACAAACATCTTCGTCTCATCGTTTGTGATTCCACAATATCTTGTTTCGCTAGTCGATCAAGATTATTGTGAGGTGATTGATAATTCTAGGTTATTCTTCGGGAATATAAGTCCGGGTTATCGATTGGTTCCTGTTCACCTTTATTTATCAAAGACGGAACAAAAACTTGTAGGTATTTCTGTAGGAGACAAATTTATCTATTCTTGTAGACTTTCTGTGTGAGACAGATTTGTTTATCAAAGTCTTCGACTTTGGGTCGTAGCAACTCTTAGTTGTGGGTGAGATCAGCTAAGGGAATCAAGTGCGTAGTATCCTGCTGGGATCAGAGACGTAAATAGCGCAACTATACCTTGGATCAGTGTGAGATTGATTGGGGTTCAACTACAGTCCAGACCGAAGTTAGTTTGTAGTAAGCTAGTGTCTGTAGCGGCTTAATACAGTGTGTGTTTAATCTGGACTAGGTCTCAGGGTTTTTCTGCATTTACGGTTTCCTCGTTAACAAAACTTCTGGTGTCTGTGTTATTTCATTTCCGCATTATATTTTGTTATATAATTGAAATATCACGGGTTGTGCGCTGAATCAATCGATTGGGAAATCCGACCTTTGGTTGTTGATTAAAATTGATTGATACTTGAACATTTGTCTTTGGTACCGTTCAAGTTAATTTCTCTTGTATTCAATTAGACTCGCAGATTTCTATTTGCTTGGGTAAGGATTGAATCGAGAAATTGAGATATAACTCTTTGATATACTTTTATTAAGACTGAGTCTGACTGTCTAGTTGATTCTCTTAAAAGTATCTTGGAGTTAGTCCATACAGATTGCTAAGCGAATTATTGGGTGAGGTTGTTGTACCCCCACTTTTTCAATTGGTATCAGAGCAGGCAAACACCATAAACCTAACAAGTTTGTGTTTGTTTCCTAAAAGTCTGTCCCTATGGGAAACTCCTTTAGGAAACTCGCTCTTGGCATCTGTAACGCACGCCAAAATTCTGTAAAGAGTGTTCAAAGATTATTTATTAGACCTCTGGTCTCTTGTGATAATCTCGCTCCATCTATGTCCTTGGAAAGTCTAGATGATGAGGAACAACTTGAATGAAAAATTAAAAGTTCTTCTAAGAAGAGTCTATTGAAAAAACGTAGTCGACGCTCAAAGATATGGAATCTCACTAGATTAACCCTTAATCTTTATGAGGAATACTATCACAATGGTTCAATTGACAAAGATCTATTTAGAGCGTTTGAAAGCGTTTTTAAATTCTTAGAAAAGATTAATTCCTTTGAGAATAAGAATTGTTCCGATAAAAGTTCTGTACCTGTCAAATCATGTATTCATGATGTACGAACTAGACCTACTTCCAACTCATGTGAAAGTGATAAAAAGATTTCTTGTGAGTTCGGTATAGGTTCTAATCTTCGGAAAAAGTCTTTTCTTGGGTATAAGAAAATTGATTCAAAAATTCTGTTGACCCGGTATATAATCATTACTATGATTATACTAATATTCACAAATATCAACCTAAAAAAGTGCATGAGAATTTCTCGGCACATTTAATCTCTTGGTAACAAGACTGACTTTACCCCATGTGTATATAACTTGATGTGGGGCAAGTAATGGTTGATTTATTTTTGTGTGTCTGGGTTAGTTTATTTTGAAAAACTTTTTTCTTCCTTCTTCCAAGGTTAGTTTACTGCATTGTACTGATCGTCAGTGTACAAACCTTGGATGATGAACATTTTAAGAAATCCTACTTTTCTTTTGTGGGTCGCGGTTCAAAATCGGGTCCAAGCCCATTTGTGGGTTTAAAAGAAGGGTACGCGTACTTTCTTCTTCCTCCTATCTTGCCCGCGTACGTGAACACTCTAGGGTTCATGTGTTTTCTCCATTAATCATCCTTGGAGATCAAAATAAAGAGGGGTTTTCAAGATACACATCAAGTAAGTCATCTCTTCCTCTAATCCCTTAATTTCTAGATCTCATGAAGAATTTCAAAGTTTCAAAAGAGGTTACTAAGAATTTGGGTTCTTCATCTTCTTCTAGCATGAACTCACCAATAGATCAAAGTTCCATTAGAATTAGATTTGTCAATGATTCTTGTGAGAAGGTTTTTGAAAGAATTTCATCTAATGGGTTTATTCTAGAAAAGAAGTTGGATTTTACTAGTAGGCATAAAGAGATTTGATTTGTTTTGAAAAATTCAATCTTGGAAACATCTTTGATGGTCTTGGTGAAGGGTTTGATACTCTTACTAGAATCTTTTATGCAAACATCTATGATGTTAATTGTGATGACATGGAATTCAAGACCATGGTAAATAGGCAAAGGATTCTTGTTAATAGAGAGTTGTTTTATGAAATCACTAAAATTCCCCTTGGGAGTTTTCTCCCTCCAAGACCTAGTCATGAAATACCATCGTATGAAACCATCTCTAATGGTCTTTGTGGTAAGAGTGTTGTTTGGAATGATGGGAAATTCCCTACCACTCATCTTAGTATTGCTTTGATGTCTTTTGGGAAACTTGGTATCTCTAATCTTTGTCCCTCCACGATTGAAAATTCTCGTTGGGGTCGTGAGTTCGCGGAGTTGGTCTATTTCCTTGAGATGGGAACTCAAAGTCTTGACATTTGTGGGTTTATCATTTATCAAATGCTGCCAATGACATCTCCCAACAAGAAGTTAGGCTATCCATGCTTGATTGAGAAAATTTGTCGCACCTTTTCCATTGCTCCGATTGGAAACTCCATTAGAACTCCCAAGCTTGTTCGTCCATGTACATTCAAACGTATGAAGGAGAATGCTTGCAAGAGACAAAGATGTGACAACCTTGATGGGCCATGTGATACTCTCTCCATGAATCTTTTTAACCAAATTCTTAAAGGTGTTGGTAAGATTAGTGCAAAGGTAAAGTGTGTGCAAGAACAATTACTTGTGATTGCTAATAAGTTCCCAGAAATCAAGGAAGACATGGATAAGATTCAAGCCACTCTTATGGTCTCCGATGATGAAGATGATTATTAATTTTTCGTGCTTTATCAAGTTTTTTTTAGAGTCTGTTTTGATTTTGCCTAGGAAAGCTTCTTATGAGAATTTTATTCTTATGTTTTAAAGAAGAATAACTAGAGTTTGGAATAGCCATTATTGTGACTACACATAGCCATGTCCAACGTTTTCATCTTCAATGTTTTAGATTTATTTTTTTAAATTCTAAAGTTTGTTTGGAAGATGATTTTGCAGTATTAATCTTTATGGTTTTATATATTGCAATTTGTTATGGGATATGTGTGTTTGCGTCCGCGAACTATGATTGTCACATACGTTGTCAAAAGTTAAGTCCTTTGTATGTCGATATGAAAGTATTGATAAAAGAATGAATGAACTTTTGACAAAAACAAAAGTTAAGCCTTTTATGTCATTATGCAAATATTGATGGAAGAAAGAATGAGCTTTTGTTTACAAAGATTAAGTCTATTGTATGTCATTGTGCAAATAGTGATGGAAGATAGAATGAATCTTTGTCTATTCCGCAGTATTGATCTTCCCTGATCCATATCTTTTATGTATATACTGTTAAGCTCCGTAAGTTCTCTTATGTTGAGCATTTCCAATTGGATTAATCATGGGATTTCTTGTGGTTAATTTAGTTGACTATTCCGGTTGAATTTATCATGGGTTCACTTGTGGTTAATTCAATTGAGTATTTTGGATACAATTTCATATTCTTATATGATTTGTTGTTGTCCAAAGAAATCCTATTTTCTTGTGAAAGTAAGGTCGCTCTTGTTGTTCTTTCGGGAATGACATTATATGGGGGAGAGTTCTTATTTGAACTTGTGCTTTATTGCCAAATCTTTGTGGGGAGTGCGGCTGTGGAATATTATAGGGGTTATCTAATATCTTTATAAACTCCTTGATGAATGCATTTAGTTTCGTATTTATGATTGCATCTAAAAAGTTGATATGTGCTGTCTTTTGGTCATGAAATGTCTCTATGAAAATTTCATTAGGATCCCACTAGTTTTCGTACCTTTGCCAATTTTATTGACAAAAAGGGGGAGAATTAATGTGTAGTTCACACTACAAATACATATGGTTTTCGGATCATTATGTAAGGGGGAGTGGTTTCCATGTGATATGGAGTATTGACTAAGGGGGAGTGATACATATCACCATAGTATTATTGTCAAAGTTGTGATACGATTGAACTTTGATGTTGTGTAATAATACTATGACACTGTGTAACAATGATTGAGAGCTTTTTTTTTCTCATTGTTATGGCTACGGATTTTTAACAACGATGATGTTGAACTTACAACCTTTGGAATCATTGGAGTACTTGGAAGTGACGAAGATTTCGAGTAATGTTGAAGAATCAAGGAGATCATGCATGTGGAAGAGAAGCTTCAAAGTTTATTTTTTGTATTCCATATGTATTGATAGTTTTGTCACTAAAATTGACAAAGGGGGAGATTGTTAGAGCACTGCTCGGTCGAACTCGCAAGCGTTGCTATCTCAAGCTTGTTGTCAAGTTTAGTTTCCAAAACTATAAGTCTTGATTTCTAGTCTACTTATAGCTAAGTCTCGGATTAGGATAGAAAGTGTAGTTGAGCTCTAGACTCCATGGCGTTCATCATACAAAGACGAAGAACTACTCAAGGAACTGGTGGAACTTCATCGACCAAAAAGTATGTGGAGACTTGAACTTATCTATCACTCAAAAAGTCTATCTACTCTATCTCCTATCTTGAGACAAAAGTCGTATTGCTATATAGACTTCGATTATACACATTTGCTATTTCAAGCCGAGTTTATCTTGCTCTCGAAATATGTGTTGGTAAGCTTTCTCTTTGTCCAAGTTCATCTTTACAAGTGACGAAAGTCATGTTGATTATTTCAATATCTTGAAAATTGCTTTGATGAAAAATAGTGTGTGAATAACCTCTATTTAACATCCTCTAAGAATGTTTCAATGATTGAAATAAAGAGTTTAGAACATGTAACCATCTTTGGATATAAGCATTTAATATGTTCGTGCATTAGTGTATAAGTCCAAAACTGGGAACCAAATGTATGCATACTTGTGTGTGTACTAAATGGTTGATGGAGACTGGGTAAGTATGCGTACCCGTACGCATACTGACGGAAGTTCACGTCCATGAATTTCTGTTGAGTTTGGAAATCAAAACCAACTCAATCCGGTTACCTAAGTATGCGTACCCGTACGCATACTGGCGGAAAGTTCACGTCCGTGAATTTCTGATGAGTTTGGAAACCAAAACAAACTCAAATCCGGTTACTTAAGTACGCATACCCGTAAGCATACTTAAGTGTGTTACTTTCTAAAATTAGTTTATTCGTGAACTTAAATTTATATAAACTAAGGAATGCATATTTGCAAACCATGGCTATAAAGTTCATGAATCGATTCTAGTGAATCAAAACCAATTTTGCTTCGATTGTGTCTTGTATACTTCTATGAGATCTAAGCAATTGAACAACTCTTGAACTAGTTCATTTGAGTCATTTGAACTAGTTATGGTGAATATGAATAAGTTTTATATGAAAGTGCTCATATGGCTAACCATTTGGTTAACTACTGTTGAACCAACGACTTGTACACGTTTAGGTACGGTTACTCAAACCTAAATGACGTATATTTCATTTGTGTATAACAAGCTAAGTTCGATCTAACGGTTGAAAGATATTAGATTGAATCTAATCAGGTTTTCATCTAACGGTGAATATTGAATGCTTTGTTACCAAGGTAACTTAGATTGCAAACCCTGATTTGGAGACTATATAAAGGAGAACTCTAGCAACTGGGAAAGTTAATCCCCATACCTCCTGTGTGATACTAGTTGTATAAGCTAGAGTCGATTCTCCTTTAACCTTAGGTTTCTACCGAGACCCTATAGGTTAACGACTTGAAGACTTCTTTGGGATAGTGAAGCCAGACCCAACTATTTTCTCTGTAGTTGCGTGATCTGATCTTGCTGTTTCTATCGTATTGAGTACAATTGTAAAATTTGCTCGAGATTAATTTCTCCGATAGGCAAGATAGAAAAGTAAGTAATCACAAACATCTTCGTATCATCGTTTGTGATTCCACAATATCTTGTTTCGCTAGTCGATTAAGATTATTGTGAGGTGATTGATAATTCTAGGTTGTTCTTCGGGAATATAAGTCCGGGTTATCGATTGATTCCTGTTCACCTTGATTTATCAAAAGACGGAACAAAAACTTGTAGGTATTTCTGTGGGAGACATATTTATCTATTCTTGTAGACTTTTCTGTGTGAGACAGATTTGTTTATTAAAGTCTTAGACTTTGGGTCGTAGCAACTCTTAGTTGTGGGTGGGATCAGCTAAGGGAATCAAGTGCGTAGTATCCTACTGGGATCAGAGACGTAAGGAGCGACACTGTATCTTGGATCAGTGTGAGATTGATTGGGGTTCAACTACAGTCCAGACTGAAGTTAGTTTGTAGTAGGCTAGTGTCTGTAGCGGCTTAATATAGTGTGTGTTCAATCTGGACTAGGTCCCGGGGTTTTTCTGCATTTGCGGTTTCCTCGTTAACAAAACTTATGGTGTCTGTGTTATTTCTTTTTCGCATTATATTTTGTTATATAATTGAAATATCACAGGTTGTGCGTTGAATCAATCAATTGGGAAATCCGACCTTTGGTTGTTGATTGAAATTGATTGATACTCGAACATTGGTCTTTGGTACCGTTCAAGTTAATTTCTCTTGTATTCAATTAGACTCGCAGATTTCTATTTGCTTGAGTAAGGATTGAATCGAGAAATTGAGATATAACTCTTTGATATACTTTTATTAAGATTGAGTCTGACTGTCTAGTTGATTCTCTTAAAAATATCTTGGAGTTAGACCATACAGATTGCTAAGCGAATTATTGGGTGAGGTTGTTGTACCCCAACTTTTTCAAAGTTTACAAATTATAGAAAAGAACCAAAGTTCATCAAACTGAGCTGGAAAATGTTGTATTTTTAATGTAGATATATTACTTTAAGCCTCTGTTAGGTGTCTAAAAATAATTGAATTATCTATGTGTCAAAATGGAATCCATTTTGTGGTAATAACAATTAGTTTAGAGTCTCAAACAGTAACGGAATTCGATTTAATTATATTCAGTGTCTCTTTTTGGCATGTAGTTGATCTTTTTCCATGTTATATCCTGGCTAATTTTGTGGCTCACTTTGAGGCTTATTTTTCAGCTGAAGTGCTTTCTAATTTTCATGGTTGTTTAGAGTTCTCAGTTTCAAATCTCTTTTTTCTATTCCACACCAAGTATATCGACATTTCTTCCATGGGAAGATCGATATAATTACTTAATTTAAATTCATAAAATTGTTTCTTTACAAATAGGACTTTCTCCTAACTTTCTAAACCCATCGGTACGCTGTGTAACTTAATTACCCCAATAGTGCCTCCAGCCTTTAAAGTGTTTATATTGAATCATGGGCATTAAATTTTAGATCGATTTTTCTACAGGATCAATGCCAATCAAGATATTTGGCGGCGTTCATATCATGAACTAAGAGAAGGAATTCCATATAATGTTGAATGTGTTTAATACGACGAAATAACTGATCTCCTAGCTTCACAGTTACCGGATCAACCACCATTTCTTAGTCCGATCTTGGTCTGATGTCCCGGTACGTATGTTAAAGAAACGGTATCGTATATGATTTATCTGCCCTACGACTATAAACAAGTCACGGGACGGGCAGTTAAGTATGTAGGTATCAAACATCCTCGGTTAAGTCCTAATAGTTAACCAGCATACATACCTAATAGTTAACCAGCACACATACATACTAATAGTTAAGCCCTAATCAAGAATATATGGCACAGTTTGGATAACTTAGCCTGTGTAAGTGGCGGGCCAGATTTACTTTCCCAGTGATAAATCTACGGCTACTATCATCTTGGAAAAAGCAATGAAAGCAAATATATTTGGATGAACTTTATTCTATTTCAGTTCTGAGACCCTTCTCATTCTCAAGCACTGAAGAAAGAAAATAGATGTTTCAGGAAAAAAATAATAATAATAAGTCTATCAAATCCTCATCGGTCTCTCGGGTTTCGATTCATTTTTGTCTTCTTCTTCCTATTTGTTCGTTTTCCCATCCTTAATTGAAGTTGAATAGGGTTTTAGGGATAGTTTGAAATTATCCAAAATCTTCCAGTATTAAAATGATTGAAGAAAAATTAATGTTATCAGCAAACCCAGCTTTCTTCATAAAGGAAGAAAAATTGCTTAATGTAATTTGGTGAAAGAAATGATCTTCAATTGAAAAATTGATTGCAATTTTTTTTTTAACAATGGGAGTTTAAATATTAAGTAAGAAATTCTTTTTATTTTTATTTTTTTTATCAGGTAAGAATAAATTTATTAATGTATAATTTTGTCCAATCTAGGGCTGTTAGTTTTCTAATTCTGTATTTGGGGTCCCAATTCTAGATTATATTATTTCAATGTTTCAATTTTATATTTTAAAGTTCTCTATGAAATGTTGGTAGAAATGGTCGACAGATGAAACGTCTTATTTTCTTCATAATATGGCTACTTATGAAATTTTCTTCATTTTTCAGTTAAATTTAATTAGGAAACTTTATTGATTTCTTCCGGTTTAGATTACAAGATAACAACAAGATCATTGAAGAACAGACATGGCATAAAGTCGCTTCAATCACCAGCGAGATAGTGTGTGCTCTGATATGACATACCTTCAAAAACAAGTACCAATATGTTGTCTTTTAAATT
Source organism: Papaver atlanticum (assembly GCA_023531105.1). Classification (NCBI taxonomy): domain Eukaryota; kingdom Viridiplantae; phylum Streptophyta; class Magnoliopsida; order Ranunculales; family Papaveraceae; genus Papaver; species Papaver atlanticum. The sequence continues at coordinate 1,509,875 of JAJJMB010013814.1, read as the reverse complement.
GGATTTCGTGCGGTATGAGTAAATTTGTGAATCCAATTACAATTATATTTAGGTTACTGTAATGTACTTGAGTATCTATCTTTGGGTTTACATAGACTTAATTTGGTTTGTTTTAGTGTTCTGGAGTACTAGGCATTTTTCTTATATATAAGAAATTGTCGAATTTGATGCAGTGGAAAAGATGGAATCAAATAGATATAATAAGTTGAGATGTGTCCTTTCTACATCCTAATAAGATTGAGTATTTACCAAGTTTTTTGAAAAATATGTTGGTTGTTTCCTTCCATTTGCACCCTTTAACTTGAGGATTAAGTATTTTGTTTGTGGTGATTATTAAGTCCGAAGAAATCTTCCGTTTCATAGTGTTTGAAACGTTCCTACAGTTTTAAGAAAGGGGAGTAGCAACATTATTCATTGCGCTCTACTGGAGTATGGACCACACTGCGGTTTTCAACTCTGATTCGATTCGTCGTCCTTAACCCTGCTCGATAATGTGCAGCTCATCATCTTCCGCTTCACCACCAATCACTTTTGTCCTCTAAATGCTTCATTTGAAGTTATATCTTACCGCCCAGTCACTTTCTTCCTTATGTAAGTTCAAGTATTTTGTATTATAATGAGTTCATTTGGTTACTGATTCTACCTTAAGTAAGTTCAAATACTTTGTCCCATATTGAATGGATTTGGTTTTTTGTTTTTGTTACTATTTCTGCTTTATCATTAATAATATTGTGAGTTGCAGAAACTTATGCGTGTTATTCGATACCGTTGTTTGGATATAAGATATTTTATTTTAAGAAGCAAATCATTTCAATGATGTATGCTTAGTTTGATCAAACTAATTAGGAATATATTCTTGGCCCACTCCCATTGATAATACAAATGGTATTGCAACATGTATTAAGATGCCAAAACATATTCTTTAATTGATGCCAACTGTGTATGTGTGTATTTATTTTGGTGTTCCTAATTAATCCAGATTTCTACAATGAATGATAGCCTGATAAGCATGGTGGCTCCAGTTCCAGAGCAACCACTTTTTATTATTCCTGCCCGATCTCCATGGTGTGCGCAAGGCAGATTCAGAGCAAAGGCGGGTCGAGGGGTAGATCAAGATGAAAAATCACATTTTGAGGTAAAATATTATAATACCTTTGCTTTTTTTCTTTTAAGATGCGGTATTAATAAAAAAAATGTTGCATAGGTATAATAAAAATCCAACAAAACTAAGAGTTGTCGGCCTTACCAGTCATCATCTTTTTGTATTGTAGAGGAAATATCTGATTTTAACATTAGATGTCATTGTAGATTATTTCTTTCTTTGTATTGATACAATTATTTGAATACTAATTGTCCCGCTCTTGCAAAGTCTATCAGAACATGACATACTCACTTTTTCAAGTTCTCATCTACAGACATCAGTATCCACCTTCTTTGTCATGAACATTGTTGCTGTGAATGTCTTTACACAAATAATATAATATTGTGGTTAGAATGAAAAACAAGATACCAAACACCATACATGCACTCTTGAAAAGTCGTGTATTACACAACATTTGGTTCATGTGTAAAAAAATCGTCTCAGCCTTTTCAACACGTGTTTCACAAACTAGGAACACTTGACATGCATTTATGTTCTTCATTTAAATTTTAATCGATTTATATGTCAAGAATTGGGGTTTGTAAGCTTATTGGTGGTTGTTTCTTCTTATCCTGTTTTTGATTACTTAAGTGTAACTTTGATTTATACAATCTGCTCAATTATTATTTTAACACAATATTTGGTTTACACAAAGCGCTTTTGATATCTTAAAGTTTGGCCGGCTACTATATAAACCTCTCTTGATTAATATTTCACTCCCATTGTTGCATCTACTCCTTAGGTAATCGCCTCTTCTGTTTGCAGTCGAAGCATCTGTACTTGGCTTTATCTCGGTAGCTCACATAGTTCCAGGTATATCTAGTGTCCCTATCGATCATAGCCTTGATATTTTTACTCTGCTAAGCATACAATGTGTGGTACTTATCCGTTCTCCATGCTTGTGAAGATGCTTCAAATAGGTTCCCAGATTTACTGCAATCCCTCCAAAAGGCTTCCACGGCTCCAAGCACCACCTACAAGACCTTGGACTAGTTCCCGAGTTGGTGAACGGTAGCCATGGCAGGATGAAGTCATCTAGAAAATGCAATGAAGTAGATTTCATGGTAAACAACAATATCACCAGCTTGGATATTCTGTTTCTCGATGAAAACACAAGTTTTTCCTCGATCTTATTATTAAAATTTGGTTGCACCATTTATTTACATTCCTGAAATAATGTAACAATCGATATTCCATGGGGAGGAAATTGGAGGCCCACTAAGCATCGGTATGGTCAAGTTACCTAACACATAACGCACGGCCTCCACATGATTTTTGAAACAGTAAGTGTAAAATGCATCTCATTCTGAACTTTCCTAAAAAATTACGAAAAGAAATTACTTGCCTGCAAAAAGTTAGTGACGAAACATCCGACTCTATCTTTGGTGAAGTATGATTGTTGTATAGTATAGTGATGCATCCTTGGTGATACAACAACCGCACTACAGATGTGAACTGCTGGAAGCCTAAAACTTTGAAGCAGGATTCTATATAGTATTCATATTTATTTAAATTTGAATCTAACTCGACCCTTTTAACCATTTATCTATTATTGGATTTGTGGCATTATCCTCTATAAATTTCTATCAAGATTTTTTAATATTTTGTTCAGCTGTTTGTTCAAATTCAAGTAATCATTTATGAAATCTAGCTTCTGTTTTCTCATATGGATATCTTCTTTGGTGGTTTTCCGGTTTGTATTTTTGCAATCAATAGGTGAATACTCTCATGGCTAAGTTCGGTGTAAACTGTAAACTCAAAAGCCTAGCATCCTGTGTGTTGTTCGACAACACAATTTTTTTAATCAGTAAACGTATTATACCCGTGCCGTTACGGCACAGGTTAAGCCCTAGTACCAAATAAAACAAAATAGGATCATTAGAAAGTAAAGTTGAAAGCCCCTTAGCCAAATATTTTGGAAAATGGCTAAATTACCCCTAACTGATTAGCACGAATTCAAACTTATGAATCTTGTTAGAACAAATTTAAATCTAACAAAAACTAAATTGTTTGTTTGATTTAACTTATAATCTTGTTTGATAAAAATTTGGATTTTCTTTTTTGAGAATTTTGTGACGAAAATGAATCACTCTAGTCAAACACTTCTCAAGATGTAATCGAACATGATTTTGTTGGTTTAATTCGTCGAATGATCGCAGGATTTCAGATTTTCAGAATTCAATGTGAAAAGTTGGTAATGCTCAAATGAAAAAAGCACGCCGACTAAGCACTTTTAGAGTTCGGTCCATGAAAAGTCGGCATGCGTTCCACTAAAATAAAACATGCTGACCAAATTTAGTAGGCATGCTCGGTTGAAACAAAGCACGTCGACCAAATTTAGCCTGCACGCTCAACTGAAACAAAACATGTTGACCAAATATTGGTTTTTCGCATTTCCAGTCGTCATGATCGAAAATGCATCACACTGACGACTTCCTATTAGTCTTCATCTTATTTTTACAAAACCTTGACGACCAATAATAAAATTGTTCACAGGAAAACTTGTTTTAAGGGAATTGTTAATCGTCAAGGTTTAGCTTTTCAAAACCTGACGACTATTCATACTATATCACTGGTCGTCAAGGTTTAGGGATGAAGACCATGACGATCCTGGTATACTAGAGTCGATTATTGTCCTAACAGTTTCGGGATCGGATCCCAATTATATGGATCGAGAACCGGGTCCAGTAAAAGACATGGATAATCATCGGGTACGGATACCCGTTGGTTAATAACATAGTTATAAATTAAGACTTCTGAATTTTATGACTTTTGAAAAATGACTATTCAAGACTTCGAAAAATAAAAAAAAGTAACCGTCTAGGGGATGTGTTTTCCCCAATTCGACGGTTCTGGATGGGCGTTTTAAGGCGATCGCCAACCCATATATTCCTTTAAAATTGTAAAAGATAAATCGTGGTTGAGAATGAACCCTAATTTCATGCTCTAATACGACGTCACACTCACTTCTTGCACTTACCTCTTCCGTAACAAAATCCATCATCAGAGAATCGTTGAATCCTTCTTTCACTTAATCCCGTCTTTCATTACAAAAATAAAGTAAGGCTTTTCTTCTAATTGTTCTCCTACATTAATAATTTGCGCCGTTCATTTGTTTTTATTCATACCCTCATCTGTTAAAGAAATAATTTAGGGCTTCTCTTTTGATTGAATGCGTAATTCATTCCTTTTTATTCATATCCTTTTTCATTAAAAAAACAATTTAGGTTATTCTGACTATTCTCCTTCATTAACAAAGACATGATTTGCACCACCCATTCAACCCCTTTGATTCATACCTTGATAACTAATTTGATGTGTTACGTTAGAAGAGCTACCCTTTGAAATGTTCCCTTACATAAACACATCAAGGAGGTTATCATTTTCCGAGATTGTCTCCATTTCTTTCTTCCACATATTTTCTCGAGACTATTAGGTAAGTATTATCTTCAGTTTATTTATTTATTAACTTTATATTTGATTAATATCTCCAATTCAATTTTGGTTTTTAGTTTTCAATTTTTGTTATTGTTGTTGTTGTTATTATTTTTTTCTTCATTTAAATGATTAATTTTAATCAATGATTATTCCAAAAATAATTAATTAGAAGTGAAATTATAAGGAAATCAAGTAAAATTGTTATGGGTTTGGTAGAATTTCTTTTACTGATTAATTTCACCATGTTTGGTAGTACTGAACTATTGATTAGCTTAAGAAATTTGTTGAGCCCTTGATTCTACCAAGCCTCAATTTTTTATGAGCTGACATTTTTGAGATAAACTGTTTGTTTAAATTCACCATAGAGAATAAACTTAGAAAAAACAGTTTATGCTTCCTACTTAGTTTCGAGTTCATATTCTTTTAATGGCATCTAAAAAAAATCTAGGTCACATAACCTCTAAACAATTGTATTTATGTGTGTAAATAGAAACTTTATGGGTAAGTATTGAAGAATCCATCACTCAAGCATATACTTTCTAGGACTGCATGCATAATCATGTACCTTAATATAACAAGAATGTTAATTAGTTATTTCGCATTTGTAGCTTTTGAGTCTGATTTCTTTTTATTATTATTATTTTTTGTTGTCAGTGATGCACTGATTTCTAATGGTATCTCAACACTGATATAACTCTCCCGAGAAAATCCCAGATACCAAGTATATGTCTATAAATTGGCTACCTGATATTGGAAAAGGGAAACCCTGCCAATTTCAATTAGGCACACCTTTAAGTGGCATGTAGTTGAATTTAAGGATACCAAAGCAGCTACCAGTTTGGATTTGTTGTAACTCAATTGGAATTATGTTTCTTCCGGATCTTTAATTGATTTTTCATTGTGCTTAGGTCAGTTTTATCTTCGGTTAAATTTTTCTTTAAAATTTCATTTGATTTGTTTGTTCAATTGGAATTATATTTATTCAATATCTTCAACTGATTTTTCGTTATGACTGACTTTGTTGAAACATATATCAAAAAATGACATAGTCTCATAAGATAGAATGGTAAATGCCGTGAGTCAATAAGAAAGGTTAGTCTTCACATACCTCTTCTTTGATGAATTTCTCGGAAATGTCTTTGTTTGTTCTTCGATCTTCAGTGTTCGAAGGTTATTCGGTGATGCTTGATACTCAACTACCACACTCTAATCCTAGTCCGGGACTTGACCATAATAGACTATAAATGAAGATATAGTTTTGTATATCTAACATCAACAAGATTGAGATAGTAAAACTTTTGAGTTTGACTGAGTTATGCTCCAATAGTCCCCCCCTTCGATAATTTTAGTGATGAAACTATCAATACATATGGATTCGAAGTAAAACCTTCAACTCAATATCCATCATGCTTGATTTTTTGAATCTTCAACATCTGCTTGAATTCTTTGTACTTCAAGTTCTTCTATGGTTTTGCATATGATCGTGTCATACCCTTTGTTGTTGAAGATCCGTGGCGAATAAAAACTTACGAGAATATTCATTTTAAGTTTTTCTAGAATGACAAAGACAATCTACTCAATGGTTTGTTATATTGGTGCACATTATTTTTACCTACCTCAAAGTCTAATCGTACCAAAACTTTGAAATAATACTACAGTGATATGTTCTCCCTCTCAGTCCTTACTTGTCTCTTTTTCATAATAGGTGAAACCTACAACTTGCAATTCACCCCCCCCCCCCCCCCACACACACACACACACACACATAATGCTCAGAAAAGCCACATGTTATAGTAGAATACTACTAAATAATTCTCCCCCTTTTCATAAACAAAATTGGCAAAGGTGAAAGAAAAGGGATCTTAATGAACTACACAAAAGAGTTATTGAGACTAAGGATAACATACCAACTTTTAAAGACGATTCCACTAAGTAAACTTAACGTCTTTATCAGGGAGATATAAAGGTATATTCATATTCTATAATTCCACAACCGCATTCTCCACAAAGATATAACAATATTAACCACAAGTTAAAATTGAACTCTCCCCATCTGATGTCATTCTCAAGAGAACAACATGAGCGACCTTTCTCCAACTACAAGAGAATGATTTCTTGGACATTAAATTTACAGGTAAATTTGTATCCCAAATATTTTTCTTTCTTCTTGCCAGTTACGAACAAAGAAGTTCAAAACAATGATTTTAATATTAGACGCACTAAATAACATTACTTTCATGAGAATGATAACATCGAGAAAAATAATTCTCTAGGCTAGTTACGAAAAAAGAGCGTAATTTTAGCGATATAACTCACGTAGGAAATTATATCTTCCCTAGCCATATAGGGACGTAGAGATTGAAGTTCTCGATCTTATTCCCTGGTGGTTATGCATTTAGAGAGGAAAGACGACAACTAATACCATCTTATGGAATCCCTGCAATAGATTCACAAAGTGTAATTGTGGGAGGATCAATATTGGAATTCTCAAAATAGTTTACTCCTCTTTAGCCAGTTATGAACAAAAAGAATTAAGAGATTAACCTATGAAAACATACGAGATATCCGTTCTAATCACCAGAAATACGATAACAAAGAACAAATCTTACAAAATAAGCAATACACATAGTAATCGATAAAGATTAGGTATTGCAATCATCTTCAAAATAAAATTTAACTAAATAAACTTCAATAATGTATAGATGATAATATTTGAAGTAGCTAATGTAGAACACATAAATAGGTTACTTCAAAGGCTAGTGTTCCTCCTTAAAACAATAAGAATAAATTCCTACAAGGAGTTATAATTAAAAAGGTAAATCCTTAAAGAATTCTTTATCATTCTCAAACTCATTGTCGGCTAACAACATTGGAACATAGGGTTCATGATTGAGTGTATTGACTCAACCAAACCTATTAGACCATTGTTTGACAAGTGCTTCTTGAATCTCGGGAGATTTATGTAGAATACCTTTAAGGGATTGAACTTCCATTTTGGTCTTCTTAAGTTCTTTAAGAAGGGTTATAAATCTTTGATGGTTGGAGCAGTTTGCTCTTGCCTTCTTTATGTTCTTCTTAGGGTAGGATTTTTCATATTCCTTAGTAGTTGTGAGATTATCAACAACCACAGGAATACATGTATCATTGGAAGAGAGAGTGCTTAGAAGCTCCATAATGATTTCTCAAAGGATGTGATTTGGAATTCTCAAGAATTCCAAAAATATAGTGAGAATACAAAAGGGAAGATGATTATTCATGTAGAATTTCAGAGCTTCTAGAATTCTTAAATTTCAGGATTTCGTTCACGAACTAGATTTCAAACATGAAGAGCAAAATGCCAATATTAGCCTTTCTTTTAAGTTTGTACTAGGATAAGTCTTTTCAACACCATTATTTAAAATATAAAGAATAATTAGATGTTAATTTAGGTAAAATATGTGTCCCAAAAATATATGAATACCTCGCCAATTAATGCCAGGATTTTTAAGTTTAAATATCAATTCTATGATTAGATAATTTTTCTAAGAGCGTAATTTATATATTAGCTAGTCAAGTAGATGTTCTCATGGATCATGTTCTAGTCTCTTTCTTAGGAGTCAGATAAGCATGAAGAATTTCATAGAGCATAAGTTTCATCAATACCTACATCGAGTCATTACATTTTGGACCCATTGATGGCTGTCGTAAGTGCAACCAAATTAATAATCTTATTTCCACACAATTAACTGGTAATATAATGGTGTAGTAGGGTAAAAATTGATTCTGCTGAAAATGTTAAATTGGGTGTGTCGATGAGAAACGAATCTAAACCCTAAACAAATGTACTGCACAAGAGTACTTTAGATTCGAGAGATCAATCTATACAATTCTGGCCTAAACCAAGAAATGGTCATTCCAGTCTTGCTTCGGTCACAAAATGAAGGAGAAGGGTTGATTTTAGGGAGGGAAGCAGAGAAGATGTTGAGATCAGAATGATGAACTCTGTAAGATGTAGTTGTTTATGGATTGTATCCATGTGTAGAACCTGCTTGCAAAGTGTAAGTTGTAAGTTCCAGGTGTTTTCTAAGTACTTGCATTGATAACGAATGTCCTTGTTCAATAGATAAAAAATCTATTTATAGTAAGTCATAATGAACACCCTGATCTTGTAGGAAGTGGAAGTAGTTGAGTGATGAAGAAGTGGAGATCGTGTAAAAATGGTAAGAGCCATGTCCCTATTGTGAAGGGAAAGGCTGTCGGTTTTACATCCACTACTTCTTTATTGCCATCAACTTCCCGCCTTTCCTGACACTTTCTGATAATGGGCGTGTTGCACGCCGCACGCTGTAAACCGCCAGACCAATACCCTGATGAACATCCCCCAGTGTGACATGTTTGATTTCTCGAGTATTTTTATAGAAGATATGGAGCAAGTTACATGAAGAATGGAACAAGTCCTACATGGTAGTTGCTGAGTGGGTCTTACTTGCAAGACCTATTTTTTCCAACCAATCACGCGCAAGCTAGGCGGCAGGTGGTCTTAAGTGACAAGTCAAGTTGTATGAATGAGACTTGTCGTTAGTCAGCACTCAAAAAATAGCATATGGTGCTTTTAGGTTAAATAATTAAATTATTTATGAAATCAATATTCATAAAATATCGTTTGTAATCGATGCATGTAAATCATCACTTTTAAGCAAGCAGCTCAAAAATAGTCGATGCATGTAAAGCATCGTTGTATAGAGACCGCTTGAGTCAGTCACGGACTTCACGGTCTTAAAAGGGCATGACCGACCCTTTTTGGTCGGCCGTTTGGTAGCCAAACCAGTTGACTAGAGATAATGTGATTGGTCCATGGGGAAAAAGAGCAGCTGACAACAATTATGGCACCCATTGGTCGCTCAAGATTGGATCTAAGCTGGTCAATTTGATCGGCTAAGTTAGATGACTGTGATTATTTTAAGACTGCCACGGACTGTCGTTAACCTAATTAAGACACTTTTATAGCCACTCGACTAGCCTACTTTGGCTAGCCATTGTGAACGCAACATGCAGGCTATGAGAGATCTGATTGGCTGAAATAATAAAAGGCCCGTCAGTAGCTAATATGGAGCTTGCTCGGTCACATTAGGAAAGGGCCAAGCTCGTTAAATTGACTGGCCAAGTCGTGTGGTCGTGATCATTCCGCGACTGACCTGGGCGGTTTAGATTAATTTTCTTATATATAAGGAGCATCTCGACTAGACTACTTTGGCTAACAATTTGGAGTAGAAGTATGTAGGTTAGAAGCGATATGATTGGTCAAGGTAATAGGTGGACGGCCGATTGTCATACCGGTACCTCGTTTACCGAGTTTGGAAGAGCTAGGTTTAGCTAATGGAGCTTGCCAAGTTGTGTGGTCGTGATTAGGTTGCGACCGACTTGGACGACCAAAATTTATTTTCTTAAGAAATAGAACGCGTCGACCAGCCTACTTCCATCTTTAATTAAAAGTGTAGCTTACATCTTTAGAGCAATTTGATTGGTCGATTGGAAAGAAGGGCTGACGGACAACAACATGAGGCAGGGACGGTCGGTGATGGAAGGCGCCAACTAGGGAAAACCGACCAGCCAAGTGGCGCGGCCCCTCTCCTTTTGCTGCTGCCTTTAATTGTCGCAACTTCCCTTTTTTCCTTATTTTCCAACTTTTGGTAGGATTCTACTCCTACTAGCTCCATAATAGTCGGTTTCCTTGCTTGCCTAGATTTAGTCTTGACCAATAGGGATCGAGATATCGTGCAGGCTCCGTTTTAGGGAAAAACCCTAATTTTTGGAAATTGACAAAATTAGGTCAAAAATTTGAATATTGTGATTTGACACAAAAATTAATCAATTTTGGTGAATTTTGCACGTTGATACAAAATCACTAATTTTTATCTTAGAAAGCAGCGCAGCTTTGGTCTCACTGCAGCATACGCGCCTCTGATTGAGTACCTTCATGCACATTTTAATTTTGACACTTCGGGAAATTGATGCTACTCAGCTGAAAGTGAACATTAATCGTCATATCATGTCAATATTAAGAGTTCAGCCTGGAACCCGGCATAAGATGGATACTCAGTAGGCCCTGCATTAGTGAATAATGCAAGCATGAGCTCAACAAAATTTACAGAACATTTGGGATTTTTTGCAACCAACATCATTCTAATTAAATTTCGTATACAAATATACTGAATTGCTTAGTACATATGTAAGCAAAGAGGCGTAGGCGCTCGTCAACTTTAAATGGCTCTGTTTCTTTGCAGAACAAAGGTACATAAATTTAGGGTTTCACGGTTTTAGCCCTGAACTAAAAAACACCATCAACATTAAGTCCCTTGATTAGCACGCAACAGTGGCATTGTTGTGGGGTAAGCACTATATGGTGACAGATGAAAAATAAAATTCATGAGATAAAGTAAACAGATGTTACCAGGGAAGTGGCTAGCTTGGTCCCTGAATAGGACATGTCCAATGAGGCGTCAAGGCGAATAGCAGTCATCCTTCTAGTATGTTGATGCCGACTGGTCCCAGGTAGAGCAGGTAAATAGGCGGCTGAGATCTCGAACCGCATCCCAAGCCTACATACATGAGAAGATAAGGAATCCTTTCCTTTCTCGGACTTTGTAAACCTGTTAGGTATAAAAGGGAGCACTTGGATTATTCACTTGGCATCAATCATCACAAGAGCCGTTCCTTTCTTCTTCCACTTGCTGATAAGTAAGTATCTCGCCTTCCTTTATCGTTTTTCCTTTTAATGGGTGTAAACCCTAGCTCGAGTTCCTACCATGGATCGGATATCCACCGTGACTTATTGTTTTTTTTCCTTCTTATATTCGCCATGTTAATTACTGATGCAACTGTAACTCCATGCAGCGCATGATGGGAACCCCTAGCAATGATCATACTTCTAACTCTTTAGAAAAGCAGTTCGACGATGAACCCAGAATGACTGTATTTGAAGAAGTATTTGGTTAAAATAGATCGCCCATTTCGTGAAGCTGGACAGGCCATACAAGGTATGTCCCTGAGCATCTAAGCATCGTTCGAGAATTGTGTTCATGCTTTCTTGGCTTCAGTGAGTATGGAAGAAAAGTGGAGACGTGATGAAGCATCTCAGCAGACGAGCGTCAGAGGTGAAAGATTCGTTGCTCGTTAAAAGCGGCGGCGAGCTGGGCAGGAGGAGCTTCGGGATAGAAGGGAATATCATATTCATAACAATGTTGTGATTCTAGACTCTGATATAGATGAACCCCCTTCCGAGGAAAATTCTCAAGAAAATATTGAAGTTGCTCATGAAGGAAACCCCGATGAAAGTGGCGTTGATCCCGTGGTCTCTGATGTAGACGAACCCCTTTCCTAGGAAAATTCTCAAGAGAATATTAAAGTTGCTCCTGAAGGAAATTCCGATGAAGGTGGCGCTGATCCCGATAATTAGACTTTCTATTATCAAAATTTCTTTAGCAGATGAACATCCTTATTTTCCGTAATTTGTAGATGCTTCTTTGATGTTTCAGTCGTCTTGCTTCATACAGCTGGAGCCAGAATTTCTTTGAATAAGAATTATTTAATCATATTGCTTTACAGTTCTTCTTATGTTTCCAATTGAACGAGTGAATGAAAACTCTCATGGTTAAGAAATCCAAATTTATGAAAAATCCCGTAATACTTCGCCATCCGAAATTTCAGACATAACACCTTTTAGTATAATTGCTATAGAATTCTCATACGAACTCGGATTCTGGTGATACACCCCATCATTCTGAAGAGAAAAGAATTTCCTATCTGTTCACTTGGAAGGATTCGGATTTCGGATTCGTTTAGGAGGTTATAATGACCAAACAATAAGAACTCATGAAGAATTTCGAAAGATTTCTGTGAGTTTTCAGCTGTAACCACGCTCGCCTTTTGGGATGTAACTTTTGACTCGTCCACCCAATTTATATGAAATTTTAACATGCCATACTAGACATCCATACGAAACTTTTTACATATAGGTAACATCCAGAATCTTTACCAGTTGCTCCACGTTCCTATTCTCATAGAGGGCAATGTAGGAATACACCAGGATTATTGAGAATGTGTTTTTTCGTATTTTGACTTGCCTGCTCCTTCATGCAACGCTTGCCCATGAGTGTATTGTTCCGTTGTAATGCTTATTATCTGAATTCCATGATTGGTCCTTTGATTTTGCAATCTGAGCCTTCCAATTTTATTGAGACGATGCGTCAGGTTAATAATGGACAGAAGGATAACACGGAAGTAACTGTAGTCGATGAGACTGAGGATGCTCTCACGCCTCGAATAAAGACACTGTATCCTCAGTGATGGTTTGATGCAAGTAATCTTGGTGACAACTGTAGATGGTGGGTTTTTGACAAGGGAAAAACTTGTAAAAATCGCCTCTGAACCTACATCAGAGACATATCTATAATTATATATGTACTAGGGCTTCACCCAGCTAAACTCTCGATATTCTATATATGTTTATAAATATGTATAAATTCCTGACCCGACATCAGAATTATAGATTCGTACTTTTACATTATATTCCGTAAGAGAATTGAGAATGCGTATCCATCTAATGGCTATACTGGCCTTGAATATGCCTGCAAGATTTTAGAGCTTCACTCGGATGAACTCTCATTATCTTATGCACGGCCATATGAATTTTCATGCATTAGTCAGTCTATACTGATGGTGCAAATTATAAATATTTAGAATAAGCTACTATGCTATTTTGAATAAAAGTATTACCAGAAGCATAATATTTGGAATATTACCATGAGTCGCAGAATTTCCATGGCAGAATTCCTCGAGTATGTTCCATATGCTACAAACGAAGTGCTAGCGCCAACATGGCCGCGCTCCATAATCAGGTTGTGGCCATTAACTCCCTAGCTAGTTGTCACATGCCCATTTAATCACCTAAATTTTTTATGGGACATGACCAGCAATGATTGTGGTTCAGTGAATCAACTTCACCCACAATCACTCAGCCTTGCATACTCGCATCAAAGTACGCATCTGCCTTCACTCATAAGGCTTTGCATAACGGAAGTCTTCATCTTCTTTCTCTCAAACTCTTCATGCCCCCATAAGCATAAGAGGTTCTGCCATGTACTTAACAAATTCTCACACAAAACAGCAACACAATGAACACAAAGAATACTGCAACAAACCCATTTTATTGCACTAAAGGAAGATTATAAAACTCGTCCATCACATGGACCAAAGCAGGCCATTCACCCTCTTGGTGAATGCCTAACTCTCTCTACAAAATCAGTGGTTCCTCAACACTTGAACAACACCAACATTATTGATTCCTAAGCTATTTATACATGTTAGGATCAGGCCAAAACTTCTGTGCAACTGCTTGCACAAGCCTTAGACAGCCAAGTGTCCAAGTAGTTTCCATAACCGCCAACTTCAACTGCCACCTTTTGTGTTGTCACGCCAACTGATGCCACACCTGTTCTTGGTGGTTATGAATACTCTAATATGGTTATAAATACACTTTATAACCGTTCTACCTTCTCTCACGTCATTGGCATGCTTGTGAAGCTCGTAACCAACTTGTAACCGTCACTTGAGCCGTATTGCACAACTGTTGTGCTTTACCGAATTCTGCCTTGATCCAATGCTCAGCTGTCTTGGCCCTGCATGTTTATCACTCTAAGCTAATGCACGGACAATCCTTGTGCTTCAATCATTGATGCCATCTCCTTAAGCTCATTCTGGTTGCTCATGCGTCATATGCTTCACTTAGCCAATTTGCTTGACAATAGTAATGCCACTCTTGCATTACTAGCTTGTTTGCGTTGTTCAAGCTTTAGCCAGCCTTGAACTAATGCCATAGACCAACTCTTGGCCTATTATACCTTCTTGCATCATCCTTGAGTTTGGGCCAACTCAATTCCATGGATATGCCTTAATGCCAACATCGCATGTTGCATCTTGTCACTTTGGCCATGTCTTGCCTTTCCCTCAATGAAGCTTCATTGTGTCGGCCAATAAGATTCATTACTTAGCCAAATGTATTTATAGTGTATCTCCACCTTTGCGCTTCACTGGCCCTACGGGGTTATGCCATCCTTAGCACTTGACAGTCTACGCAGTGTTGCGCCATTCTGGTTGCACCCTGACTTGGCCTGCAACTCTGTAACGCACAATCATTGTGCTTACTTGCCATACCTGTAATACTAGCCAACTAGCTAGCCAGGACATGACTTCCTTATCTCTTAGTCTGGCCATGTCTTTGGCCATGGCATTCCCCATCCCCAGCTAGAAAACTAGCTAAGGCCGTAGCTTCCAGTTCCCCAATTAGCCACGGCCTCCTAGTCTAGCCCAACCGACCATGGCCACCTTGTCTTAGCCACGACCTCCTTGTCTTCAGGCCTAGCATGTTTGTGGTCACAGCTACCTTGCCTTCCGGCCTAGCCATGTCTCGGTCTAGACTAGCCATCAGGCCACGGCCTCCTAGTCTCTCGGCCTGGCCAAGCTAGTGGCCACGACCTCCCTATCTTCCGGCTTGGCCTATCCAGCGGCCACGACCACCTTATCCCTAGCATAGATAGTCATGGCCTCCCTGTCTACCGACCTGGCTAACCATGGCCACGGCTTCCTGCCAGCCTGCCTATCCTGGCTTCTAACCAGCCACGACATCCTTGCTAGCCGGCATAGCCTGGCCTAGTCACAGCAATGGCCTCCTTTGGCTCCTAGTCTGGACTAGCCTAGCTTCCTAGCTAGCCAACTAGCTAGTCAGGCAACGACCACTTTGTCTTCAGGCCCGGCTTATCCATGACTCGCCTAAACTAGCCATATGGCTACGACCTCTTTTCCTGCCAGCCGGCCTGGCTTCTAATCAGCCACGACCTTCTTGCTAGCCGACATAGCATGGCATACCCATACTACGGCCTCCTTTCCTCCTAGTTTGGTCTAGCCTAGCATCTAACTAGTCGCGGCCTCCTTGTTAGCCGTTCTAGCTTGGCCTAGGCTAGCCATATGGCCGCGGCTACGTTGCTCCAATCCTAGCACCTATGTCCATGCCGACTTGGCTGACTATCGACTAGGTCGCGTCGACCTGACTAGCTTGGTGTACTATGCTATCTACGTGTATTATTATGGCTAGCTAATTACAATGCCATCTTATGGCAAACTCATTATTAGTCACACGTAACCTTGGAGTCGAGTTGTCTCTTCAAGCTATGCCAATTAGACAAAGTCTAGCTAACTTAGGCTATTGCTCAGTCAAAAACCATGCAATCTAGACAAGACTAGAAATAAGTCCATGACTCTACTAATTCCTACGAGAAATCAAAACACGTTACATGGGGGAATTACTTATGGGTATTGGTCTGGTGGTTTATAGCAACGTGCGGTATGGCAACATCCTATGATAAGGAAGTTACAAGTAGTGGCAACGGTTGAGAGCGGTTAAAATAAGTGGCTAAGTAATGGAGATGGTTTACGGTTAAAAGAAGTGACTACTAATTTTCCCATAGTCTATGTAATGTACACAACTCAGAGAATCTGATACTAAGCAGTATTGATATCTCTGTTGAACTAATGATACTAAGTAATGAAAGGTATCGAAGATCACAATAATAACGAAGAACACAAATATAACATAAATGGAACTAAGTTATCGTGAGACACAAGAGATTACGTGGTTCGACTTTTGTCTACGTCCACGGGGTAATGAGTGATTGTTTGTATTAAGTTGTAGTGGTTACAAAGATCTTAAATGCTTCCCAAAGTAATAGAGAGAACTCAAGTCGAAGTTAATACTTAAGTTTTAAACATTAAAGAGGTACAAGCTTAAGACTAGATCTCCTTCTCCTAGATATTGAATTCCCTTGGTTTGTTGGTGAAGCTTGGTATTTATAGCCCCTTCTGCTCCAGGTATAGCTTTGCTGTCTTTGGATTCATCGTTCCCTTATATACCTTTCGTACAAATGGTACCTTCGTTCACCGCGTGCTTTCTCCAGTCGGACTCTGCCACCTCAGCTGACCCACGTTCCTTCGGGAACTTCACAGCCTCAGTACAGATTGTACCTTCGTTCACCGCTAACCTTTGCCAATCAGACTCCGCCACATCATCTCTCTCCACGTGCTTTGATTAAGCGTGTAGATAAGAGATTTGTGCATTTAATGCTGATTATATATATCATCTACCTCTGTCCCTTCGCCAGCTACCTCTCTCTAGACTAGGCTTTACTTTTCTATCTTGGCCGTCGAGGTATCCCTTCTTGGGATAAGATAAAGTAGATCTACGAAGGTGTCTTCAGCTACTCAGGTTACTATGTATAGCGAGGGCTATACAGTTATCTTGCATGCGACCGCTGAAACCGTGACACGTGCTCCGCAGAATATTGATATTCACACTAGGCATTGAAAGGCTTGAGCCACTTGGCGTGTATTACTACGCCTTCTAGCTTGTCAGCATTGATGAGCTTGCAGTAGCCTCCTAAGATAACTTCCGCTACTAGGTACAGCTCGTCTTTTCCTTATGGGAAACCCGATAGAGCAGGTTGAGTAGTAACCCTTACTACCATATCTCCAACTTGAAAGGGATTTGGGTGTTGTATAGCTACTTGACTCTTAGATTTATTATCTTTGACTAAGACATCTTATAAACACTTGATAAAATATTGGAAAAGACCAGATTCCCATTCACATCACCTAGTGACAGCCGGGTTGATGATTGGATCGAATCCCTAGGTCTTGAAGAGATGAGAAGTGACTGGTTGTAAAAAAGGTTGTTCAATAAGACTTACTTTTGTTCGGTACCTGCGGACAAATGCTGCTCCACTTTCTCCAGGTAATTGTGTTACATTTGCACGTTGTCGATACGGCAACAAATAAT
Source organism: Papaver atlanticum (assembly GCA_023531105.1). Taxonomy (NCBI): domain Eukaryota; kingdom Viridiplantae; phylum Streptophyta; class Magnoliopsida; order Ranunculales; family Papaveraceae; genus Papaver; species Papaver atlanticum. Next base: position 1,492,431 of record JAJJMB010013814.1, on the reverse strand, counting down.
CTTCAGGGTTGGACGACTTTTTGGAGATCCTCTCAGGCACATACACTGGCAAAGGACGTACTCCTAGCTTCGCTTTGTTGTCATGTATCCATGAGCATCCCAAAACCATATCATAATTTGGGTATTCCTTAACAATATGAAACTTGGCATCTGTTAGGGCATCTCCTACCTTGATTTTGAGATTGATGTACCCATAGGCATTTTTGGGCTTTCTTTTTGAGTTTTTGATCACAGTTGGGCAGTGAACAGCTTCTTGCTTTGAAATCCCTATAGATTTCAGAGTCTTTATGGTGACAATGTTAAAGTCAGAGGCTGCATCAATCATAACTCGACGCCTTTTAGGTGAGAAGTGGTTAGGAGTCCCTAGTTACATACATCAGTCGTGTCCTCCGGAAGAGATTGGGGTTTAGGAGCATCTTCCTCGACCGAAAACAATCGCTTGCCTGACACGACACGGTTGAGAGCTGCGAATATATCTTGACGTTGCGCCTTGGAGAAATAGAGAATCTCAAATATATGCTCCATCATGGACTGCACAGTTTTGTGGAAGGAGTCCCCAGAAAGCATGCACCTTCTAACAGGAAGAGGGTCTTTGTGCCCTCCCTCAGTGCCTAGTTGAATTTTTCCGGCATCCACCTTCTCTTTGAAAATGCCTTTCAATTTGTTGCAGTCACTGGTTAGGTGATTGACGAACCTATGGAAACGACAATACTTATGGTCTTCCATTTCTTTCTCAGTTGGTGGACGCCGGATAGGAGGTAGCTCGATAGCACCATCTTGAATCCATGCTTCTAGGAGCTCAATTACCTCTTCAATCGAAAATGGGAAGTTTGGAGCAGCCTCCCCTGCTTCCTGTTGCTGAGCAGGAGTCTTAGTTGCAGTTTTCCAAGGTTGAGTTGTCTGTTGTGCTGGTGCCGTGCGTTTGGGTTGCTGTTCCGTAGTTGGAGCTTTCCTCTTTCCTCTTTTGCTCACCACATTTACAGAGGTTTGAACATTGTATTGTTTATTAATGAGGCGTCTACTCCCTCGAGTCTCAAGCGCATCTTCATTCCTGGCAGGCCTGGTTCTTTCCAGCAAGGCAGGTGTTGTTGTAGCCGGGCGCTTAGCAGCTTCATGGAGTTCAGAGAATGTATGTAAGCGCAGGTTCTCCAGTAATCGCGATAAACAGTCACCATGCCATTAATGCATAACTCTACCAATTGTTGTTCAGTTACATTTGGATCATGGCAATCTAGTACCTGAATTCTGAATCTCTTAACATAATCATTTGGATGCTCATTGTTTCTCTGAAACATCCTCCCCAAGTCTGATAGAGTGATTTGCTCAGACACAAAGAATCTTGTATAAAGCGGTAACCATCTCACACCCATTGGTTATGTTGTTTGGTGCAATGTTGTTGTACCAGGTGTATGTTATCCCAGTAAGTGATTTTGAGAATTCTTTTAGGCGGAGGACATGTTTGTATTCATGCTCTCCTAGTGATTTCAGAAAACGAGAAATGTGTTCATGAGCGTTACCAGTACCGTCATAAAGGGAAAACTAAGGAGAGGAATATCCTCTTGGGAGAGTAACTTTTTGCACATCAGGAGGGTAAGGAGGTTGATGTTGATGAATGGTCGTCGAGTTTTCCTTGCCTCGATTTTGGGATAGTCGTTCCAGATTTTCACGTGTGATGAAATTGGATTGTTGATTCCTTTCTGATGGACGTTCAGGAGTAATGCGATCTTATTCATCTATAAAGGCACGCCATGTTGAAGTGCTTGCGCCAGGAGTCATGAAAGCATTCCTTGCCTGCTCCATCTGGGGTTGACGCGTCTTTGGTGGTAGCCGCTCTGTCAATGTCTTGAGAAAAGTAAGTACCTCCTTCTGAGTTGTAGCCATGTCTGTCTGAGCTTTAGCAAGAACTTCCTGTCTCTCCATTAAATCAACAATGGTAATAGGAGGTTAGTTCCCTCGGTATCCCCCATCCCCCCGACTTGACGGAGGAGTGGTAGTAGCTTTGGTGGTGATTGGAGGTGTCACACTCAAAGAAACGTTAGGAAGGGTAGTAACGGCTCTGGCTCTGGTGACAGGAGGTGTCACACCAGAGGAGGTGTTACCATCGCCAATGGTGTTTGTGGTAGATGATGTAACACCATGGGATGTATTGATGGCACCGGTAGGTGGTACATTGGTGTCATCAGCAGGGAGAGTGGCGCCAGGAGTATTGTCAGTGCCGGTAGCATCAGGATTGGTTACTGTTCCAGACCTAAGATCCACCATTTTGAAATTGTGAAAATTGAGATGAAATTGACAATTTGATTTTGCAACCGAGAGATTAATTTCCCATCGTGGTCGCATATTTGTAGTGGGGTAAAAACTTATTCTGCTGAAAATGTTAAATTGGGTGTGTCGATGAGAAACGAATTTAAACCCTAAACAAATATACTGCATAAGAGTACTTTAGATTCGAGACATCAATTTGTACAATTCTGGTTTAAACCAAGAAATGGTCGTTCCAGTCTTGCTTCGGTCACAAAATGGGGAAAAGGGTTGATTTTGAGGAGGAAGCAGAGAAGATGTTGAGATCAGAATGATGAACTCTGTAAGATGTAGTTGTTTATGGCTTGTATCAGAATGTAGAACCTGCTTGCAAAGTGTAAGCTGTAAGTTCTAGGTGTTTTCTAAGTACTTGCGTTGATAACGAATGTCCTTGTTCAATAGATAAAAAATCTATTTATAGTAAGTCATAATAAACACCCTGATCTCATAGGAAGTGGAAGTAGTTGAATGATGGAGAAGTGGATATCGTGTAAAAATGGTAAGATCCATGTCCCTATTGTGAAGGGAAGGCTGGTCGGTTTTACATCCACTACTTCTCTACTGCCATCAACTGCCCGCCTTTCCTGATACTTTCTCAAAATGGGCATGTTGCACGCCGCGTGCTGTAAACCGTCAGACTAGTACCCTGATGAACATCCCCCAGTGTGACATGTTTGATGTATCGAGTATTTTTGTAGAAGATATGGAGCAAGTTACATGAATAATGGAACAAGTCCTATATGGTAGTTGCTGAGTGGGTCTTACTTGTAAAACCTAATTATTTCGACCAATCACGCGCAAGCTAGGCGGCAGGTGGTCCTAAGTGACAAGTCAAGTCATATGAATGAGACTTGCCGTTAGTCAGCACTAAAAAATAGTATATGGTGCTTTTAGGTTAAATAATTAAATTATTTATGAAATCAATATTCATAAAATATCGTTTGTAATTAATGCATGTAAAGCATCGCTTTTAAGCAAGCAACTCAAAAATAATCGATGCATGTATAGAGCCCGTTCTAGTCAGTCGCGGACTTCACGTTATTAAAAGGGCATGACCGGCCCTTTTTGGTCGGCCTTTGGTAGCCAAACCTGTTAGAGAACTTCTCGGTTGAACTCGCAAGCGTTGCTATCTCAAGCTTGTTTGTTAATGTTAGTGATAAAAACTATAAGGCTTGATTTCTAGTCTACTTATAGTAATGTCTCGGACTAGGATAGATTGTGTAGTTGAGCATTAGACTTCACGGCGTTCATCAAATTGAAGACGAAGAACTACTAAGGCGAGCTTGTAGAACTTCATCAACAAAAGGTATGTGGAGACTAAAACTCATCTATTACTTGGAAAGTCTATTTCTACTCTATCTCCTATATTAAGACAAAGGTCGTTTATGGTTTTCGATTATACACATTTGAGATTTCGAGCTGAGATTAACTCACTTACATATTTCTCGGAATATGTGTTGGTAAGCTTTCGCTTCAACCAAGTTCATCTTATATTCTTGACGAAAGTCAAAAGATGATCATGTGAAAATCGCCGAGTAACATCTTACATGGTTTGTGTGATACAATCATTTGATGTAGGCTTGGAATGTTTCGTTATGATTATTTTAATATCTTGAAAATTGCTTTGATGCTAATAGTGTGTGAAAACGGCTATTTTCATCCTCTAAGAAAGTTTCAATGATTGAAATAGAGTTTAGAATACTTAACCATCATTGGATTATAAACATAGTGTGCATTCTTGCATGTATGTGATCCATGACCGAAACTAAAGTATGCATACCTGTATGCGTACTTGTAGTTGTGAAATTCCGTGTACCAAGTACACATACCGGTACGCATACTTGCGTAAGGTATAGGTCCGGGAATTTTTGCTGTGTTTTGGAAGTGTACTTAAGTATGCATACCCGTTCGCATACTGGCGAACCCAAACTCAGACCGGCTACTTAAGTATGCGTGCCCGTTTGCATACTTGAGTGGTTAAAGTTCTAGAATTAGTTTGTTCATGAACTAATACATTTATATATTAAGGAATGCATTCTTTGCAAACCGTGGCTATAATGTTCATGAATTGATTCGAGTGAATCAAACCAATTTTGCTTCGATTGTGTTCTTATATACTTCTATGAGAATATAACAATTAACAACTCTTTAACTAGTTTCATTTGAGTCATTTGAACTAGTTAAGGTTAAGATGAATATGGTTGATATGAGAGTGTTCATATAGCTAACCTCGGTTAACTACGGTTGAGCCAACATGGTGTACACGTTTAGGTACGGTTACATAAACCTAAATGACGGTACATTTCATTTGTGTATAACAAGCTAAGTTCGATCCGACGGTTGAAAGATATTAGCTTGAATCTAATCAGGTTTTCATCTAACGGTGAATATTGAATGCTTTGTTACCAAGGTAACTTAGGTTGCAAACCCTGATTTGAAAACTATATAAAGGAGAACTCTAGCAACTGGGAAATCTAATCCCCACACCTCCTGTGTGATACTAGTTGTATGAGCTAGAGTCGATTCTCCTTTAACCTTAGGTTTTTCACGAAACCCTGTAGGTTAACGACTTAAAGACTTCATTGGGATTGAGAAGCCAGGCCCAACTATTTTCTCTGTAGTTGCGTGATATGATCTTGATGTTTCTATCGTATTTGAGTAATATCTTCTTTAAGATTGGCTCAAGATTTATTCTCTGATAGGCAAGATAAAAAGTAGTCACAAACATCTTCGTCTCATCGTTTGTGATTCCATAATATCTTGTTTCGCTACCATACGATTAAGATTATTGTGAGGTTATTGATAATACTAGGCTGTTCTTCGGGAATATAAGTCCGGTTTATCAATTGGTTCCTGTGCACCTTGATTTATCAAAAGACGAAACAAAACTCGTAGGTATTTTTGTAGGAGACAGATTTATCTATTCCAATAGACTTTTCTGTGTGAGACAGATTTGTTTATCAAGTCTTCGACTTTGTGTCGTAGCAACTCTTAGTTGTGGGTGAGATCAGCTAAGGGAATCAAGTGCGTAGTATCCTGTTGGGATCATAGACGTAAGGAGCACAACTGTACCTTGAATCAGTGTGAGATTGATTAGGGTTCAACTACAGTCCAGTCCGAAGTTCATTGGTAGTAGGCTAGTGTTTGTAACGGCTTAATATAGTGTGGTGTTCAAATCTGGACTAGGTCCCGGGGGTTTTCTGCATTTGCGGTTTCCTCGTTAACAAAACTTCCGGTGTCTGTGTTATTTCTTTTCCGCATTATATTTTGTTATATAATTGAAATATCACAGGTTGTGCGTTGAATCGATCAATTGGGAAATCCAACCTTTAGTTGTTGATTGAAATTGATTGATCCTTGAACATTGGTCTTTGGTACCGTTCAAGTTATTCCTCTTATATTCAATCGGGCTCGCAAATTCCTATTTGTTGATTGCGGATTGAATTAAGAGATGGAGATATAAAACTCTTTGATATACTTTTCTCTAGATTGAGTCTGATTGTCTAGTTGATTCTCTTGAAAGTATATTGGAGTTTGTCTATTCAGATTACCAAACGAATTATTGGGTGTGTGTAGCGCCCCCAAAACTAGCAGCTGACTAATTCAAGAGATTAACTAAATAAAGAGGCACTAAGAATCTAAATCGTTTACTTAAACATTCAATTAAGAAATCTGCTACAAAACTTAACCCAAAACTAACCCCGCTCTGAAATATATATATATACAAGAACTCCTCTCAAATGATACATGTACAATAGTCATTTGGTTTACAAATAGAACATATAACATAATAAACATAACATAAGTTAACCAACTAACGGACTCAATTCCTCGAAGCTTTCGCTGCGCAACTCTGATTTGTCTTTAAAACTTAAAAGTGAGAATGGATGAGCAAATCATCCCTAAAAGGGGTGCCCAGTAGGAATAACATTTAACTTTCAAGTAATCAATGAAATGATTTGGAAAACAATTCATGTTTTCCCAATACGCTAAAGACAATCAATTCACAGTAGTAAACAATCATGTATATGGAACTAACTCCTTCGTCAAACAATGTATAATATGCAATGCCAAATTCCAGCACCTAGATAGTAATATTGTGGTGTATCGCCCTAGCCATTGCATAAAAACTCGAAAGTAAGTAGGTATAAATGAAGGAGCAGTATCATATATACCACATATGGAAATTCTCATTTTCCAAGCAATCAAATGGTATTTCCCAAACAATTCATAAAGACAAACAAAGCATTACAATTCCTTTCCAAGCAATGGAAAGATTAAAAGAAATCACAGAACTTTCGTAATTCAAAGTTAAACAATGCATGGAAAGCACAACCAGTCAATGCATGAGTTTATTAAACATAAACTTTTGTAAAAGAAACAACAATGGTTACAAAAGAGTTAAATATAAATTCCCACCTCTTTTGATGACAAGCCACGCCTACCTCGAGATCCACGATCCACCGGTTCATCCTTTGAATCGATCGTTGTTAATATAGACTAACTGTTAATCACACAAGAACTCTAAGAATCTAGCCAAAATGGCTCACACAAGAATCATACAAGTCTATCTAATGGTTCTAAGCCCATTTATGACTTTACACCTTTTCATTCTCCATCTTTAGCATAGCTAAGGTTTACTAATTGAATTAGATTGGTTTTATAGTCCAATAGATAAGTTTTAAGAATATCTACAACTTTGTAGAAGAAGCCAAAAGCTAATTCAGACCACAAGGGTCCAATCCATGTTCAAAAGGGAAAACTGGTTCTAAACCCAAGTTCATTAATTAGGCCCACTAAACAAAGGTCTGGTCCAACTGGTCACTAACAGTCTCTAACGCTCAAGAGTCAACTAACAGTCGACGTCCATAGTCAAGTCAAGGTCCTGGTCAAATGGTCAAATGAACCAACTCAGTCAAGGTTCACTGAGTCTGTACTGGGTTAAACCGATTCAGTAGATCAAATGGTCGACTCAGTCAGATTGACTAAGTCAGCTAAACAAAATGAGTCAGCTAAACTGACTGCGATGTCTAACAGGCAGCAATTCTATTTCAGTTTCACTTCAGCTATAATTTCTTACCTTCTCATCTCCTTATTAACATGACAACATCAAATCATATAATCTGAAATAAACTACAAATTTCAGATACACTTATAAACTCTAATTAATTACCTGCAACTGCAGCTTTAAGCTAGCCCACACTGAAAATACCAAACTTTAGTCATATAATTCTATAACTCATTCAACTCTCCAACAATCATATCACTGCTAACTTCTAGCCTGCAATTCCATTCGCATAGCCAAACATCCAGCCTATCTCTTATATCACAGTAAACTCCCATTGCTACTTGATATTCTCATAACTACCATCACATTCATTACATCATTACTACCAAATCTCAAACACTACCACTCCCTGCAACATTACTGACATTGCATACCTCCATATTTCAGTCTTAGCTTAACACAATCAGCACCAGCCACCAACAGTACAGCAATAACAGCCAACCAAAACACATCTTCATCATCCGAGATACAAATTCAGAAATTCCAATAACAGCACAATACCCAACTCCAATAAATTCAGTTCAAGCACACTCAAATTCCAACAATCATAGTTGTATCTCAAGGCAACCAGTTAACAAACAAAAATCCTGAAATACCTACAACTTCAGATTTCTTCCCTGCATCTATAACACCACCAATACAGTTCTAATACTAGGTTCAGCTCATACTTCTCAAGCCACTAGACTTTCCCCAACTGCAACTTCTCAACTCTGTTCATCATCAATATTTACAAACACTCATCCATTCTAAATCAAACCAACATCACCTGCATCTTCATTTCAGCACCACTCCTTCCACCAATCTCAATTCAGATAACACATACTCCTTGCAACATCTCGTACAGCTCATTTCCACAACCACCAACACAATATAGCATCATCATTCAATTCAGAACTACAACAAGAATTACTTCAAATTACTGAAAAAGAATTACCTTGAACCCAAATCGTAATCCTTCATAGCTGCTCAACCTCCATCTGATTCAGATTCAATAACTTCACACCACTGTTCAAACCCTAACTATCCATCTTGAGTTATTCTTCAACTCCAAACTCTAATTGATATCAAACCCATCTCCAATCATTCCTCAACAGTTCAACTCCATCTTCTCTAAGTTAATTTCATGAAACCCTAAATTGAATTTCAATTCAATTTGCAGAAACCCTAACCCTTCGATTCTTCACTGAATCAACTTCATATCTTCAATTCTTCAAATCGAACTCTCAAATGAACACCAAGAACTTCTTCTTCATGACCTGTTCCCAAAACCCATCCTTAATTTCATCTTCGAACTCATCTTTGAATCAAACTCAGAAACCATAAATCTTCAATATTCATCAATACCAATTCAGATTATCAATCTAACGAAAACCCTTTTTGATCTTCATCTATCTACAACTCAATTACTTATCAACTTCAAACAAACTCGAGTCATAATCTAAAAACCCTAATTTCTGATTATCACAACATCAACTCCTTCTTTTCCCGAAACCAGTAAACATCAATCACCACCACCAACCATTATCCCTGATAAATAAACTAATTATCTCGACCTCACAGCCTCAGAATTATCACAGAATCGCCAGAGGCGAAGAACAAAAGAAGAAGATGATGAGAGAAGAAGAAAGAAGAATAAGAATGAAGAAGAAGGAAAAGATGGGAGTTATCTTCACGGTATGGGGATAAGACCAACCAAAACTACTGAGGCACCCATAGCTTGGATAAGGGCTGCCAGGCGGTTAAGATCGAAATGACAATTCTACCTTTCATAATAATCTGATGAACTCTTCTTTGACCGATGTCCGAATAACACGCTCGAGTATTCCATCTCGCATAACTTTTCGAGATCTATCCAATGGTACTAGTTTCGTATCTAAATCGTTGTTAGATTAATTTCTATTAATTAACGTTCGTGTTAAACTAATCGAGTAATTAACGACTAAATCGTCTCTTGACTGGTCTAATAGCGTTGACGAGCTTGAGGGTCCTTACAGTGTGGTTGTTGTACCCCGCTTTTTCAATTGGTATCAGAGCAGGCAAACACGTTTAAGACCTCATAAGTCTGTGTTTGTAGCAATCTGATTATTATGGACGAGTCTATCTCTAATAACGTACCAGGTCAGAAATTACCAGATGATTTTTAGAACAAGTAAGATCAAAACACGCAACTACAGAGAAAATAGTTGGATCTGGCTTCAGAATCCCAATGAAGTCTTTAAGTCGTTAACCTATAATGGTTTTAGGAAAAACCTAAGTTAAAGGAGAATCGACTCTATTCGCAACTAGTATCACACATAAGTGTGGGGATTAGGTTTTCTAGTTGCTAGAGTTCTTCCTTATAAGTCTTCAAATCAGGGTTCAATAGCTTTGAAACAAAACAATCAATATTCACCGTTAGATGAAATCCTGATTTAAGATTCAAGCTAAGTTTGCTTAAAACCAAAGAAACATCTCTCCACCGTTAGATGGTCTTAGCTTGTTACACACAAATGAAATATACCTTCATTTAGATATGGGTAACCGTACCTAAACGTATATATTGAGTTGGCTCAATAATAGTTAACCGAAGTTAGCCATATGAACACTTTTGTATTAACCACATTCATCTAACACTTCTAGATCAAATGATAATCAAATGAATCTAATTGTGTTACTCATAGAGTTGTTCAATTGTTTATATTCTCATAGAAGTATACAAGACATACTGAAACAAAATCGGATTTGATTCATGATTGTACAAAGTACTTATTCAAGATTCAATTCATGAACATTAAGCCACGGTTTGCAAAGATTGCGTTCCTTAATTTATTAATGTATTTGTTCATGAGTATGAAATCATACTGAGCCAATTTTAGAACTTTAACCACTTAGTTTGCAAACGGGTACGCAAACTTAAGTTTCGGACTTTGGTCTTGTCCGACAGTTCGCAAAACGGTATGCGCATTGTCGTCCCGGACCTAACTCAGGTAGAACCGTTCGCATACTGGCATGCATACGTGGTTCCCGGACTTTAACAGTTAAAACCGTTCGCATACTGGTATGCAAACTTGTTTTCCGGTTCTGAATCATACTACAACAGTTTGCATACTGGTATGCATACTGTGCTATATCCAGACAAAGGTTAATTGTTCTAAACTCCCATTTCAGTCATTGAAACATCATTAGAAGACGACAATAGCTGTCTCTCACATAAACTATTAGCTTAAGTAATTTTCAAGTGATCGAATGATCAATACGAAACATTCTGAGTCGACATCAAATGATTGTCTCGCACAAATCATATATGATGTTTCAAGGTAATTTTCACATGATCATCTTTTGACTCATTATTTAGTTTTCAACAAATAAATTATTTCTAACTAAACTCGTCAAGAATAATGATGAACGTAGCTAAAGCAAAAAGCTTTCAACACATATTTCAAGAGATATATAAGTGAGTTAAACTCAGCTCGAAATATGAAATGTGTATAATGTAAAAGTCTATATAGTTATACGACTTAGTCTCATTAGGAGATAGAATAGAATAGACTTCTGAGTGATAGATAAGTTTTAGTCTCCACATACCTTTTCTTGATGAAGTTCCTCAAAGATCTCCTCAGTAGATATTCGTCTTCAATCGATGAACGTCGTGAAGTCTAAAGCTCAACTACACATTTTATCCTAATCCGAGACGTAGCTATAAGTAGACTAGAAATCAAGACTTATAGTTTTGATCACCTAAACTTGACAAACAAGCTTGAGATAGCAACGCTTGCGAGTTCGACCAAGCAGTGCTCTAACACAGAGCATAAATATGTAACGAAAATATTAGAGTCTCTCAGCTGAGCTTTCAATATTCTGCATATTTCATCATTTATATTGTGCAACGCTGTATCGACTTCTGTATATAATCGCGAATGATTGGACAATTCCTAGATGGATTGACCACTATTATGAAGCAATAATGTCTTCAGGATGTCACTGGTGTTGGTAGTATTTCCCCCCTCCAGGTGTTCCCTGACTATACAGAATAAATATTCAGAATCGGTACGTTACTACTACCATCAATAAAGAAAAAAAGACAGAAAAAACGCGTGGGACCGGGCTCGCCGGACGGCCACACCGCTGGTGTCATGACCGGTCCCCCCACTTTTTCACTTTTTAATCATTTTATTATCTCCCCATTTATAAATGACTTCCTTGATTTTCCAATCTTATAAAATATTATTCTATGAACTGTATGATTTAGATAGCAAGTGGTCCCACAAATATTAGGTCTTTACACCATGAAATATATTAAAATATTCTTATTTTAGTATTTCTAAATATTGGTCTTTAAAGCAAAATCTTACTTCCTCTTCAAAGCAAAATCAAAAGTTCAAAGTCAAGATCAAATTCTTCCGAATATCCAAAAATAACGCTCCAAGGACCACCAAAAATACCAAATTCCCAGGATCATCCGCAATCGTCATGGTGGCTCGTGCACCACCATGACCGCTATCTGGTCGGTTCCATTGGCCAAACCCGATCCCTCTTCACACGTTAATTAATCATTTAATTTGGTCTATCCTCTTTACATCACTTGGACTATCATCCATATACCGCCTAGCAATCCCACCACCACCAATGGCGGTTTACTCATTGGCCGGTCCCTCTTTTTACCATTATTAGGTTTAACAACCTAATGCTCCACGGAGCATAATTTTAATTAGGTTTAAACACCAATTAATTCTTTTTACACCATATCTCTACAATCGTCTTTGGTGAATCCTCTGCAAAGCACTTGAAAACCTCACGGCCGGTCACATCACCACCAATGGCCGGTTCCCTCTACCTATTGGTCGGTCCTCACTCAATTGCTCCTTGGTCCATCACCTACCCACTCAGGGTTTTATTATGTTTGATGCTCTGCAAAACATAGTTCTAATTAGGTCCAGCTATTAATATTTTAATTAATTATTTAATATATGGTCTTACTACAAATATTTTTGTTCATAAAAAAATTGGTCAAGCTACCAATATTTGGTTACTTTGCGAAGCAACATTTATATTGATTCAACTATACCACTTGCTCTAACCAACATTTATATTGATTCAACTACCAATATATCCAATTGTTTTGCGAAGCAATATTTTTTCACATTGATTCAGCTACCAATATTCGATTGCTCTGAGAAACAATATTTCATATTAATCCAACTATCAATATTTTATTTATTTGTCTACCAATATTTTGATCTCTGCTTTGTCATTTGGATTACTCATGACATGGTGGATCAAGGATCAACTTTTCATAATTACTCATTGCTCATCCCCATATGATTTTCTGTCAAATGCTTGACACATCAAAATATATATTGGTCTATGATGATCCAACAATCTCATCAAACATATGCTTATTAATCCAAATCATTCGAATAACATTGCTGCCTCAATTAGCACAATGATATGTCACAATCACCGATGACCTATCAAATTCAACGTTTATGGACCATGGAGCATCATTGCTATTTCAACATTCTCTTTATGCTTCATCATTACAACGCTAATGCCATCACTACAACACCAACTTTATGCTTCTCAGCAGACACTTTATTTTTAATATTGCCAACGATATAATGAATATCTGTCGATTTGCCATGCCATCTGGTAGTCGAATAATTTTCTGTAACACGATGCATTGTGATGTCACACAAACTAAAAAAATATCCAGACAACAACCTGTTCAATTAATGTAGTAGTATGTTGTCGGAGCTTAGCTCTTTATCTAATATTTAAGAAATTATTATTAAATATGAAATTTAAAAAAAAATAAAAAAAGAATATTTTTCTGTCCTTCACCTATCTTCTCCATAATAACAGAACTAGTCATAAAAACCCAAGGTGACCAAACTTGTGGTATAAAAACCCCATTCAAATGTTGGGATCCATTAAAACTTCAACTTAAACAAATATTATACAAAAACCCCAAATTTATAAAAATTGATATAAAAACCCCAAATTTCAAAATTGGTTTCATCAAATTCTTTGGGGTTTTTGTGTTATTTTTGTTTTGATGGTTTTGTGTTACTTTTGTTTTGATGAGTTTTTTGTGGATGGATAGTGACACCTTTGGAGTTATAACTCGCGGACCGCCAAAATAATTTTAATACCTCTGTTTGGGTGACTGGGTCCCTTCTTCCTTCTACTTCCTTCTTCCTTCTACTTCGAACTCGAAGAGCCACCTTGGCCATTTTGAAACGGAGATGATAGACTAACCGACAGTTTGTCCCAAGAATCATCCCGATAGGGATTAGGAAGGTTTAATATGGGTCCCACCATTATGTGTTGCGGGATTACTATCGGGAGCAGGTTTCGGTCAATATATCATTTTCCTTTTGTTTCCCTACCAGGAGGTGCCACTACGCACAGAAAACAGAGATACCGTGTCTACACAGACTGAGTGAGATAGTAAAACGCGAGTCAAAATAAAAGAAAACAAAACTAATCAACTCGGCTCTTCTCTTCTCTTTTTGCAGGTTCAGACTTGTGTAGAGTTTAGATCCTTTCTGTCTCTCTCTCTCTCTCTCTCTCCTGGTGTATCACTTATTCCTCTTCGATCTCCTCCTACAGATTCTAACCATTTTCGTATTTTCCAGAAAAAGACCGCAAAAGGTTTTTTTTTTTTTTTTTTTTTTTTTGAGGAGAGAGATAAAGACATATCAATGGCAAACGCCGCTTGTGTCGTACGTCACTCTAGGAAGGTAATCATCGTTCAAATGTGTTTTTATTTGTATAAAATTCAGTTAACTTTGTGATTGGTTTGATCTAAAAAGGTTGGAGTGACCATTTGATGATGGGTTTGATTGTTTCTCTTGTGGTTGTTCTACTTCTTTGGATTTTGATTGGTTTGATTTGTAATTGTTGACTTGAGCATGATTTGATAATGTGATTATCGACAACGGAGTTATTGTTAATTGGGGGTTTGCATGTATTTTTTCTGTATTCCTACTTTATTTTTGTAGTAAGTTTGATCTATAATCATCATATCAAACATGAGTAACGAGTAATTAGGTTTTTCCTATAATGGAGTGATGCGTATTTATCTAATAGGTCTTATTCATTATAAATCCCTAGTTGAACTTTTTTATGTTAGGACTGAGTGATTCGAATATTGATGAATAAAAATGATAGTTGATAGGGTTTTTGCTAGGGTTTTATTAACAACTTGATAGTTGACAAGCAATTTCTTGAGGAGCTATGGTTAATAAGTATTTGTCAGCCTCAATTGTTTATGTTAATGCTTTGTCACTCATAAAAAGAGTGTTTCTTAGATTTAGCAGCTAAGATGATCGACAAGATTGAGGATGACCATGACAATCTTTCCTGTTTTTCTTACTATTAAATTTTCTAGAATGTACTCTGGTTTTTGATTTAGATATGCCAAAATTCCTGACCAGTTGAATCTTATCCGGAAGTGTTGAGTAATCTTTTTCTTATAGTTGCTTACATCTTAGCTGATGGTCATATACTCAGATGTTCATGGTGAACCAAGACTTGGTTTACAGCTATTCTGGATATTTTCATTAGCTAATATTTCGTTTTTGATTCTCTTGAATATTAAAGTCACTATTTGGTTTCACAAATTTATCGGCTAGTCTTGCAATCCTGTTTGCCCACCAAAGGTGCAAGGAACTGTTTTGTGTTTATGATGATGGCACGATTGAATTTTCTGAACGAAATCTGGATGAGTTGTGTGAATGTGCCAGGATTTTCACCAACACTCTTTTTTTCCGAGACTTACAATTTTTTAATACTAGAAGAACGATTTTTAATACAATTTTTTACTTTTTCTATCATCTCCAATTCTCCATGATATGAAAATATACGTAAGTTTTTGCATAATGACATTTGAAGAACGATATTCTTCCTTTTTACGATAGTGAGTTCTTCTGCTACAATTTTATTTTGCAGCTAAGAAATGTTCAGAACATACTTAGAGATAAGCCGGCTATTCTGTCCCGTTGGTTCTCCAAAGAGGCATTCTCGTCTAACAATACAGGAGATGGTAAGTAGTTAACTGATTTACATAGAGCTGATATTCTTTGGAGGTACACAATTTAGATTTTGTAGCATTTAATCCATATAGAGGCTTCAGTGTCACAAACTTTATTTCAGTTACTGTTTGGATGTGTATCAGCTTTCAAATTTGTAATAAGTTAATATTCTAGCTTTCCTTGACTGCTAGATCTCTTAAAGATCCATCAACATGGAAATTTACATGGAAAGAAAGATGGCAGATTTCTTGGAGGCAATCCACATAATTTTAGTTCGTCCGTGAAAGTTCTCAACATCTTCACGGTGATTTTACCCTTCACTCGTTCAACCTATTTTATTTATTTGCTTGTGTTTTAAATGGGTGCCTTACCTTTGCTCTTACACTTATCATGTGCGGCAATAAGAAAAAAATAAAATAAATTCATCATCCGTCATACTATAATTTTTGTTTTATGATGGAAAAGTCTAAGAGCATACCCAGTGGGTTGGATGTCTCTGCTAAGAGTCTAAAGGTTTTCGCGTTGATATTAGATATCAAGAACTACAAAAAGCAGTTCCACAATCCACTCCTTTTCTAGGGTTCGTACTAGCCTCAAATTTTCATTTATTCAATGTTGTTCCTCGATGTGTGCATATTCAACTGCCTTACTTATGTATCTTTGATAATCAGGTCAAAGGTGTCCTTCAGACGAGGTTTTTCAACTTCAGGTTAGTGTGGGTTATCTGTTCTGGTTTTATGTCTAAGCTTATCTGTCGAGTCTGTAATCTGTCTGTGCTCTCCTCCTATGGTGGTGCCAAAATTGCTAAGAAGTTTTTTACATGGTTGCAGGGCTCCCTCCACATCAAGAATTTGGAATGCCTTCTCTTTCTCCTACAATGACAGAGGTATTTTCCTTGTTGCTGCATCCAAGGAAAGTTAAATTACGTCAAGCCTAATTTTTGTTATTGTGAATTTAAATATTCTGTTTTCATGTAAAGGGAAAAATTGCACGATGGTTGAAAAAAAGAAGGAGATAAACTTACCCCTGGAAAAGTATTGTGTGAAGTTGAAACCGTAAGATCCTTCCTTTTCTTACTTCTTACTCTATTCTTTAATCTAACACTCATACTATGTCTTCTCTAAGGATAAAGCAACAGTTGAGATGGAGTGCATGGAGGAAGGGTATCTTGCTAAAATCGTCCATGGTGATGGAGCAAAAGACATTAAAGTTGGTGAGGTCTTAATTTCTTTTTGTTTTACACTGCAAACTTTCCTATAATGCTTCGATTTCCAACTTCGGCAGGTTCTTTGCTCTCTGTGTTACTTATAACAATGCCTGCATATCTGCCACAACCGTTCCCCCCTTTTCTGTACTTCTTACCTAACTTGCGTTGTATTTGGATGTATGGCTGGTTAAATTTTATTGGAGCTATTGTTGTAACTAAATACTGATCGCTTCCGAATATAAATAATTTGTTAGGCAATTGCCATAACAGTGGAAGATGAGGATGATATTGCCAAGTTCAAAGATTTCAAGTCTTCATCGCCAGAATCTACAGATGACGCAAAAAATCCTGAGCCTACTCCACCCAAAAAAGAGGTAGCTGAGCCCGTCTGTCCTCCAAAGAGAATGGACTCAAAGGTTGAAAAAGCTCCATTTTCTCAATCAGGAGATCGTGTTTTCTCCAGTCCTCTTGCACGAAAATTAGCAGAAGACAATAATGTTAGTGGTCTAATTGTTAATATTATTACCAGTGCTAAATTACTGTAAAACCACTTTTCTGGTGCTTATGTATTAGGACGCTTATGTAGTTTTCATACAGATACCTCTTGCAAGCATCAAAGGAACCGGTCCTGATGGAAGCATTATAAAGGCTGATATCGAAGATTACTTGGGTATGTAATTTCCCACTCTAGGCCTCTCTTTCTCTCTTCCTCTCATCACAATTTTGAAAAATGCTATTATTGAACCACAAAATATGGTTGCTTTACTCGCATTTCGCAAAATATTGTTGCCTAATGATATGCCAGCAAACTGACATTATGCAAACTTCTATTTGCTCCATATCAACAAATATTTTATTTCGTGAGTAGCAAGAACATTAGGTAATATAGCCGGTGCGATGGTGTTTCATCATATCTTCTATGTTGTCAGCTTCAACATAAACTCATTTTCAAACTTTGCAGCATCTGGTAAAAAGGGTACATCTGCACCAGCTTCCAAGGCTCAAGGGGCACCAGCAATGACTACATTAGATTACACTGATCTCCCAGTTTCTCAGATTAGAAAGGTTCTTTATATAAACATTTCCATTTATGCTGTTATCAAATTATTTTACTCATGTTTAACAGTCAGTTATATCCTCTACTTGAATAGATAACCGCTTCACGTTTATTGCTCTCGAAACAATCAATTCCTCACTATTATTTGACAGTGGACACCTGCGTGGACAAGCTCATGGAGTGAGTATAAGTTTGTTCCATCTGTTTATTATTTGCCATTTTATAAGTTATTTTCATCGTGTACTATTTGCTGTTGATTGCACTTAAAATAGAGGCTTATTTTGTTTCTCAGTTTGAGGGGCCAATTGAATTCCTTACAAGAATCTTCTGGTGGAAAGCGTATCTCCATTAATGATCTTGTAATAAAGGTACAGTTCTTCAAAACTTTGCAGTTTATTCACATATTTAGTAATGTGCCTGTGTGCGAAAAGAGTACATGATAATGAATTAACTCCAAAATTTATTTTCCAGTTGACATCCAATGATGTAAAGTTGTAAGTTTTTGTTCCACAACTGCAGGCTTGTGCTTTAGCTCTTCGTAAAGTCCCTCAGTGTAACAGTTCATGGACAAACGATTACATCCGACAGTGACTATCAAAAGCATGCACTTTATTTAACGTTTTATCTTTTCCGATACTTACTGCATTAAATTCAATGTTATTTGTCCAGATACCATAACGTGAACATCATTGTTGCCGTCCAGACAGAGAATGGACTATTCGTTCCTGTTGTTAGGGTGGGTTATGGCAAGAGTTTGAAGTTCTTCAGGGGATTTGATGTCGGGTAACCTCTATTAACAAATTTTGTTGATTTATAAGAATTTCTAATGTGCTTTTGCAGGATGCGGACAAGAAGGGTTTATCTAAAATTTCTGAAGAGGTCAAACATTTGGCGACAAAAGCTAAAGAAAACAGCTTGAAACCAGAAGATTATGAGGTAATGATGCTTTTACAAAGCTATTATCAGTTTTTTTTTTCATATTTTTCTATCGTCATCCATAAACACAAAGTTGAATTCATTTTGCCCTTTTCGCATCAAATAAAAAAATTCATTCTGCAGGGAGGCACTTTTACTGTATCAAACTTGGGTGGTCCTTTTGGAGTCAAACAATTTTGTGCCATCATTAATCCTCCACAGTCTGGAATTCTAGCTGTTGGTTCAGGTAATTTTCGCTGTAACATCATCAGTAGGCTGTCAATGAAACTTTTATCTCCACTAAATCAATTGTTACCATTTTTGGGTATCTTGATATTTGATGAAATGAAATCGTTTACAAATTTCATTGTTCTGAACATCGTTATGTTGCTATTTGACATTCGATAAATGTGAAGTAATTAATGGTGATAAGATCTAGATACCCAAGAATTGACTCAAACTAAAGTAATCTTATTCTGGTTCTATTTGAAGACTGGCACTGGAACTGATACTAACAGAAACAGAAATAATTCTGGGTAGTCTATTAAATATAAATGTGAATTATTTTAAAACTTGCTTGGGTTAGCCTTTTTCTGCCATTCATATACATTTTATAATTTTCCACTTGCACGTCTTGAATAGCTGAGAAGAGAGTTGTACCTGGTACTGGAGTAGATCAATACAAGTTTGCTTCCTACATGGCAGTGACATTAAGCTGTGATCACCGTGTAATTGATGGTATGTATATTCTATTTCCCCCCTGATTTGCATCAAGCTAGGATGTGTGTCATGTAATCTGTAAATCTGGTAAATTATACGGAGTTACATTCATCATTGATTCTGGAAGTAACTTGACTTCCAACTTTAATTGTTAAATAATAAAGGCAAGTATTTGTGCATTCCTTGTTTTGCGGAACAATGAACTGCGTTTAGGTCATGCACCATGTGCCTTCTAAGGACTCAGCCGTCATTCTGTTTGTTATGTGAGTCCTAAGTTTGCTTCCTACATGGCAGTGACATTAAGCTGTGATCACCGTGTAATTGATGGTATGTATATTCTATTTACCCCCTGATTTGCATCAAGCTAGGATGTGTGTCATGTAATCTATAAATCTGGTAAATTATACGGAGTTACATTCATCATTGATTCTGGAAGTAACTTGACTTCAACTTTAATTGTTAAATAATAAAGGCAAGTATTTGTGCATTCCTTGTTTTCCGGAACAATGAACTGCGTTTAGGTCATGCACCATGTGCATCCTTCTAAGGACTCAGCCATCATTCTGTTTGTTATGTGAGTCCTAATTTTTTTTTTTGTTTCTCTGTTTCAGGCGCAATTGGTGCAGAGTGGCTAAAAGCATTTAAAGGATACATCGAGAATCCTGAGTCAATGTTGCTCTAAAGCCATTTACAGATTCTTTCCATCGTATACTATTTTCTTCTTTGGTGGTAATTTTGAATAAGGGGCACAAAATGGTAATCCCTAATTTCTTTTAAAGGTAAATTTCGTAGAAAAACCCCCCACCCCATTTCTTCCTAGATGAGATATTGTTTAAGGGCTAAGTTGGGGTATATGAGAGATCAAAGGGTTGCTGAATATACCAATCCTGGTCATCTGAGTTTTGCTGTTTGTATAGAGTGCAAATCACCCTCAAATTTGGAATAAAATGTTACAATAAACATTTTTCAAGTTCTTAAGTTGTGTTGGGAAATTTATTAAGCGGGAGTATTAATCGAATTACTAATTGATTCAACTGACCGGAGTTGG
Source organism: Papaver atlanticum (assembly GCA_023531105.1). Lineage (NCBI taxonomy): Eukaryota > Viridiplantae > Streptophyta > Magnoliopsida > Ranunculales > Papaveraceae > Papaver > Papaver atlanticum. Next base: position 1,472,100 of record JAJJMB010013814.1, on the reverse strand, counting down.
GAACATAAGAATTTCAATTTTCATTGGAACATAAGAATTTCAATTTTCATTGCTTTTTTTTGTAAATTTATCCAAGGAAATTCTTTTGCTCAGATCAATTAAGTATACAGTTAACATCTTTACGGGTTTCTTTGATCAATTATGTGAGACATTTTTGGTTCATTCTGATCAATTATCTTTATGGGTTTTCGTCTAGGATTAAAAGCAATAACAGTGTGTGCTTGAAGATCCATTCCTAATCATATTATTCTCCCAAGTGATCTGACGTCCCAATTGTTGCACATTTTAGGTTGTGCTGTTTGATTTTTGTCATCTGCAAATGAAAACTCCAAGGGCATGTGACTACTAGAGGAAGTTGCAAGGTTCTTATAATTATGGAATGGTTTAATGAGTCGCTGACTAGTCAAGAAATGCCATAGGTAGATCACATTGCATATGATTCGGTGCGAAGTCACATTTACAGTGAATTATATATCAGGGAGCTGAATGTCTAAACAAAACTATCTCTACACAGTTATAAATAAAAAAACTATCTCTACACAGTTCTTTCCGATGAAGTAGGTGTTCGTATGTAACAAATTCAGCATACAGGGTTTCGGGACAGAAGTAAAACCACAATTTGCATTTCCAACTTTCCAACTAATGCAACGGAACAAAGAACACAAGGTTTCAAGTGGTTTCAAGATTTTTCCCAATTGTTTCATTGTTGGCATCCTTGTTGTTTTATTTTGTTTCTGATTTTTATTCATATTTATCTATGGCTTTAACTGTTTGTTACTCATCGTTTGCTTTGCAGTATTCAGTGGTGTTTTGTGAAAGCACGGTTGCGTTGGATTATAAATCTTCCCAGCAGTTGTGTTTAATCATTTCATTCCATGGAAAAAGTGGTGCTTCATGGAGAACTGTTGTAATCTCAGCAGTGGTGCTAACGGTCTTGGTATGTGACATTCGAAACAGTGGTGTTTCTGTCAAGAATTGTTCCCTCTCTGATACCAATTCCGTTGTGATATTAATTGTCAAAAAATTCTAACAAACCACAGAATAAACGGGATCTTGGAATATTATGATGAATAATAATAAGTAAACCAAGCACAAACAACAATAATAAACGAGAAAGATAAATCAAATTCACAAGACACAATATTTATAGTGGTTCAACAATATATACAACACGTATATATTGTCTACTTCCACTTTGACCTGCACCAACTCAAATCCACTATGAAGAAACGATTAGAACGTATCTTGTGAATCGCAACAATAATAAACGAGAAAGATAAATCAAATTCACAAGACACAAGATTTATAGTGGATCAACAATATATACAACACGTATATATTGTCTACGTCCACTTTGACCTGCACCAACTCAAATCCACTATGAAGAAACGTATCATGTGAATCGCAGCAAATACTTGGTTACACCGTAACAATTTCCCGAGACGATCACCTTGTCTCTTGTTTCTCACCAATTTGCATTCACTACAAAACCCTAACTTTTACCTCAAAAGTTATTCACCACACAACCCTAACTTTTAGCCCAAAAGTTATTACAAGAAATTTCTCTAGAATTGTATTTTCGCTCTTTTAATTGTTCCTTAATTTTTCTACAAGGTCTAATACCTATTTATATAGGCTACAAAACTTAGCCTTCAAGAATCTTAGCCGGTTAAGGGAACCTCTTCCTAAAAACGACTAACCTAAAGTAAGAAATAAAAACCCAAAATAGTTCGCGAATTCAGTCCACAGGGTTTGCAAATCCCTCCTAGTTCACAAATTCAGATCAACAGGGTTTGCAGACCCCTCCAGTTCATAAATTCAGATCCACAAGGTTTGCAAACCTCAACAGTCCGTGAATATTATTAATAAGCTCCCACTTTGAAGACTTATTGATTGTCTTTGATTCTTCTTTCCTTTAATCTTCCACTTTGGATCGACGGTGCTAAACAACTTCCTTGTCGGTGCGACTGCCCTCATTCTGAAAGACCAACAAAAACTTTGTAGAGCTTTAGCTTGTCAGATATAACTCTCTTGGTAAACATATCTGGCGGGTTCTTGGAACCAAGAATTATCTCAAGCTTCAATTTTCCTTCTTCTAAGAGATCCCGAATAAAATGGTAAAGAATATCTATATCACCTGCAAAATTTGCATCCACATAACCCATCAAGATGTAACCTCTTCCATAACACAATGGTATGTTTGTGTTACCTCTCAAGTACCTAAGAATCCACTTCATCACTTCCCAATGTTTCTTACCTGGGTTGCTAGCATATATATCCAGTATTCCCACTGCATGTGTAATATCCGGTCTCGTGCATACCATATGATACATTAGACTCCCACCGAAGAATATAGTACATTAGCCATGTACTCTTTTTCTTTGTCTGTTTGTGTACACTGCATACTTGAAAGACGAATTTGGTTTCCAAGTGGAGAACTGACTGGTTTAACATTCTCCATATTTGAACCTCTTCAACACCCATTTAATATATTCAGCCTGACTAAGCGTAAGTGTACCCTTAGATTTGTCCCTTATAATTCTCATACCAAGAATCTGTCTTGCTTCACCAAGATCTTTCATAGAAAACTCACTTGATAATTGTTTCTTCAAATTCTTAATTTTATGTAAAGATGTTCCGGAAACCAACATGTCATCCACGTACAATCATAATATGATGTGGTCAACACTATACCTTTTGAAGTAACAACAATGATCAACATGACACCATGAGTAACCACTTCTATGCATTAAGTTATCAAACTTATTATACCACTGTCTCGGGGCTTGTTTTAAACCATACAAACTCTTTTTAAGTTTGCATACCATCTCTTCCTTTCCTTTAACTATGAATCCTTCTAGATGCTTCATGCAAATTTCTTCATCTAGGCCACCATGAAGAAAATATATCTTTACATCCAACAGTTCAAGGTAGAGATCTTCAGAACCAATAGGTTTAATACTACTATGATAGAAGTCATCTCCATAACTGGAGAAAATATCTCATTATAATTAACACCTGCTTTTCGTTGAAACCTTTTTACAACCAACCCCTCCTTGTAGCGAATTTCTCCTTTTACATCAGTTTTCATATGATAAACCTATTTGTTTTGCAACGTCTTCTTATCTGTTGGTAATTTTGGTACACCCATGTGCCATTCTCCTCAAGTGAATCCATCTCATCCCCATATAAAGTTTGCACTTGCATAAATTATCAACTTCTAGTGCTTCTTTAATATCTTCAAGTTCACCTCTATCCGTAAGTAATAGATGATTCAAAGCACACCTGGGTTTTGGTTTCGGAGGTCTAGACGATCTTCGTACTTCTTGTGGAACCGTAGGAGTAACTCCTATTGCAGTAGAAATTCCTTCTTCTATGCCATCAGCAACACCATGCTCTTCTTGTACCACACTTCTTCCAGAACCATCATCCATGTCGATATATAAATCTTTATCAACATTGCTATACTTGACATCTTCAACTTATGTTGTATTTCCGTCCTTGTATAACTCATTCTCATTGAAAGTAATATCCGTACTTATGATAACTTTGTGGCCCTCATATCCCCAAAGTTTATACCCAAAAGTGTCACCTTCGTAACCAATGAATATTCATTTCTTTGCTTGAGCACCTATCTTAGACCTATCACTAGGACTAAGATGCACATAACCAACACAATTTACCTTTTTTCCAGTCCACATTAAACCTCATCCGATATCTTCATATCTAATGGACTACTAGTTATCCTGTTGATTAGATAAGCAACCACTTCTATTGCATGTGCCTAGAAGGTCTTGCACAAACCAGATTGCATTCTTATGCACCCTGCACATGCATTCAATGTCCAATTTATACATTTTTATACTCCATGCTTTTGGTGTCCTTGGAAGCATCCTCTTCAAACGAATTCCATTTGTAGCACAAAACTGTAAGAATTCTGTTTTATCATACTCACCTTCATTGTTTGATTTTAACACTTCAACTTCAGACGAGTTTCTGTTTTAACCAACTCTTTTCACTTCTGAAACACTTTATACACCTCGTAATTATTCTTCATGAAGTAAAGCCACACCTTTCTTAAATGATCATCAATAAAGGTGACACAATAATGGAAACCACTGTGAGATGCAATACCAATTGATCCCCATACATCAGTATGAACCAAATCAAGTCTCGCACTTCTTAAGCTGCTGCCACTTCTGCCGAAACTAATCTGTTTTTGCTTTCCCAGAACACAACCTTCACAAAAAGTCATGTCAACATACTTCACCTTCGGTAGATAACCTTATGAATACAAAATATTCATGTTCTTTTCACTTATGTCTTCTATGCCATAAGTTAGTGTCTTAATCTCTACTAGCTAATACTAAAGTAGACCCATCTGAAGTCCGGTATAGAGTATCAAATCTAACTCTTTGAGATAATACCATATAGCCCCTTTCTTTACTTGTTGTGCTTCATAAACTTAGCTTCACAGTCATCATTACAAACTTGACTCAAAGATACCAAATTTTTCTTCAAATCACTTTCAACTTCCATATCGAACCATTGACTTTCGCAATCACATCACCTACACCGATGATATCACATGCTACACCATCACCTAAGAATAATTGGTGGTAGTATCCTTCTGTGTAAGAGATCATAATACTCTTATCATTCCTTTTATTTATACTCTTATCATCCATTGTATGGAAAGAAGCTCTCTAGTTTATAGTCCAGGACTCCTCTTACTAGTCCTCACGGAGTAGTAGAACCTTATATGATCACCTTCTTGTTGTCAATAAGGACATTCAATGGTTCTTCAGCTGCAAATACACTAGCCTCTTCTTGATTACCATTGTTTCCACCATTATTAACACTTTTGTTTTCTGGACAATCATGATTGTAGTTTCATACTATCTTACACGCCCATCACTCAATAGTACCTCTGGGTCAGGATTGAGATCATCCCTAGACTTCCCTCTAGATTTCCATCAAAATTTGTTATTGTTTTTATTTGAACGCATGCCTCTATTATCTTGTTGCAAACTTAAGGCTGAATTTGAAGAATTGGAATCACTGTAACCTTGTTCTATTCTTCCATATTCTTCTGCAATGAACCTTTGTTGCACATCATCAAGCTTCAACTTTCCACTCCCTGCAGAATTGCTTATAATTATTTTTGTTGTCTCCCAACTCTTTGGCAATGCATACAACAACCGTAATGCTTGAACTTCATCATCAAAAGTAATACTAACTTTTGAAAGCTGTGAAATAATTGATTTAAACTTCCGAATATGTGCGAAATCGCTTGGCCTTATTGAATTTTTAGATCAAATAGCTGTTCACATAACATAATCTTCCCCGAGGCTGATGACTTTTGATACAAACTTTCTAGTGTATCCATAAGAGTCTTCGAACTAGTAACCTCTTGTACATTATTATAAACTTCCTCCGTTAGATATCTACGGGATCACCGTTACACACGTGCGATCAAGAACTAACCATTTTTCGTCTTTGAGTATTCCTTTTTTCGCGACTTCACCTAATGACCAAGGTCTTTCTCCACCTGAGACTTCCAATACGCAAAGTACTTCTCATTAAAAACATTATAACCTTGGATACCGTACTTTCGTTATTATCGTTCATAAATCCCACTTCAATCATACCCAAACTCTATAGCTCTGGTACCAGTTGTCAAGAACTGTTCCCTCTCTAATACCAATTCCGCTGTGGTGTTAGTTGTCAGGAATTGTAACAAACTACAGAATAAACAAGATCTTGGAATATTATGATGAATAATAAGTAAACCAAGCACAAACAACAATACTAAACGCGAAAGATAAATAAAATTCACAAGACATAAGACTAATAGTGGTTCAAAGATATATACAACGCATATATATTTTGGGCGTCCACTTAAAGCTGCACCAACTTGAATACACTATGAAGAAACGATTACAACGTACTGTGTGAATCCCAATAAATACTTGGTTACACCGCAACAATTAAGCGAGATGATTACCTTGTCTCTTGTTCCTCACCAATTTTCACTTTCTACGAAACCCTAGCTTTTACCCCAAAAGCTATTACAAGAAATCTCTCTTAATCTCTCAAAAAATATATTTTCGCTAATCGTTCCTTAATTTTTCTACAAGTTCTAATATCTATTTATATAAGTCACAAAACATAGCCTTTAAGAATCCGAAACGGTTAGGTAACCCCTTCCTAAAAATGACTAACCTATAATAGGGAATAAAAGACCCAAAACAGTTCAGGAATTCAGGTCCACAGGTAGGGCTGTCAACGGATTAAATTCCGTCGGATTTTGACCAATCTGATTCCGATATGGTAACTGTTATCGGAATTTTGAAATCTAACATCCGACAGAATTTGAAAAATATAATTCGTTTCCGATAGGTTAAGCTATCAAAAAATACGATAAATTCCGATACCTGCTAAGAAATTACTATCACTAATAAACAAGGTCTGTGCAGTTCATAGACTCCAAAGTAAAGGATTTCTATTGTATCAGAATATCATTAGACTAGTATATCTAGCTTCAATGCATGTATCAGATTACTCATAACTACCGCTAAATATCATCCAACAGATGCGATTAACAAATGAAAAACGTAAATGTGAAAACCTATATCAATCGATATGCATTAGGTCCCTTATAAAATGTGAGGTATTTTCTTATTGTATATAATGAATATTATTGTGAAGAAGGGATTAACCCCATTTCAAGGATTAGCATTATCTGCATAAGTTGACCCCAACTGAAGCTTCTTCCTACTCTGAATACAAGCAATTGTATAGTTAAATATATAGGCGGAAATTCACCCCATAATTTAGAAACAATTAACACAATCAAGTTCTAATTAAGACCTAAAATAGAGCCAAGCTAAAAAAAATCAAATAGATTTCAGTTTCACTTGAAAACAAATGAAATTATAAATGGCATGAAGTTTGATTCGAGAATTTAGATTATATGATCCCATTTTTTTAATCGGGAAAAAGTGAGAAAGACTTATGGAAAATATGATTTGGAGAAGATTGCGATCCTGTTAGAGTAGATAACGTTCTGAACAAAGGCCGAAGGAGAGTTGAAAGCCAGGGTTTGGTTTACTTCAGAAGTAAATAAATACATTAGCATCAGAATAAGAAAAGAAGGACGATAATATTTTCGACATCTTTATCCTAGGGGTTGGAAATTACTAGTACATCCCTAGGATTATCGGATTTCGAAACTTAGCCAACCAGAATGGCCTAATCCGGTTCTGATAAGGTCAAGGGCCGGGGTAAAGTCCGATAATATATCTGGTTCTTAAATACGAAATCCGAAAAATCAGATTAAATCCTATAGGATGTCGAACTTTCGGAAACGGATCTCGGACTTCGGAAGTTTATTGACAACCCTATCCGCAGGGTTTGGAAACTCCTCCTAGTTCATGAGTTCAGATCAACAGGGTTTGCAAACCCCCACCACTTTGCGAATTCATATCCGTAAGGTTTGCGAACAGGGTTTGCAAACCTCTATAGTTCGTGAACAAATATAAGTCATCAATATTATTAAGAATTTTATACTTTTCAGGAATCTGTTTTTTCTCCTACTTCATCAGATCATACTTCATATTGGATAACAGAACGTACTCCATGATTATGAAAAGTAATTGTTGGAAGCATTTCAGTAAGGGTATTTTTGGAAGTTCACATAAATTTAACGCGTATTCTTGGGAAATCCAAAATTTTGAATTTACCTTCTTAAATTTAAGTTCAGCCCTGTATCTCTGCTAGATTCTCTGACTCTTAAAAATCGTCAAACCAATTATGCTTACATTTTTCATACCCTAAACCTAAATCTTCAAAGCACTTTAGCATCAAAATATGTAGTTATTGTGAGACTGTAGAATTTATCATGTCTCAAATCTCTCAACTCCAGTTAGCAGCAATAACAAGAAAGATGCAAGGTACCTATTTAAATGGTGAAATGTCTAGACCAGTGCGAAGAAGTTTAATCTCGGCCGAAGAAATTGATGAAGCTGCAACCAAATAGTCGAAACAGTCTTATTGGAGAGATAATAACCATGAAAAAGTAGATGCAAATGAAGTAACATGATTTGAATATAATATGGAGGAAGTATAAAAAGTGGGGAATCAAAACCATGGTTCCAAACCTGTTAGTCTTTAACTTCATAAGTGATGCTGATCAGGGATTTGTCATAAAAAAAAGTCCTTTCGACTATAAATGGGTACCAATTGTTCCGTAGGTATATGATCCTAATATTTTTTTAAATGATTACAAGTTTAATCATTAGGTTTTCTGTATAATCTTTCGAAATCGTTAATTGGAACATCTAGACAAAGAAATAATTAACAAGCTTTGTTTGGACACTGAGAGATGAAGAACATATGTAATTTAAATTTTTAATAAATGGAATCATTTCTTTGTTTTACGATTGGTTGTACTATTCGTTTAAGCAAATCCACACTCTTAAAATTAATAACCAGATCGAATATTGTATATTAATTGTGTGAAAAATAAGCAAATTTTTGAGAGACGTGTAAGAGCAGTGTGAGTAAAATGTGATGGGAATGTAAAAAAAAAATCGTTGAGATCCAACGGATCCGAAAATATAGTTCTAACACAAAATGGATGACCATGATCGAGTATGAGAGGAGTGTAAATAAAAAGTGTCAAACAAAAAATAAACATAGGCAGAATAAACACGGGTAAAATCTAATAAGTTTTCGCTTTCCTGCTTTTGCAGAAACTGAGTTTTCATGGAGGGTGGAAACATGGTTTTTGACCGCTTAGGCTAAGCCACATGCTGTTACTTATATGTTATATGCTTAAGCTTAAACTAAGATATCTACTAAAATGTAGAGAAAGTGAGCACTATAGTAGTTGCTATTCTCCGCATTTTAAAGATAAATCCACATTTTGGCCACCATAATGCTTGCTCTAAGGGTGATCTCACTTACATGACTTATATTTGGTGTTATGTCGTTAAAATCGCTTTCCAAGGACGATTTCCAAGCGATCAGTCGCTACTCACTAGTTTGCTGAGGAAAACTTCAATTCATTATCGATTATGAGTTTTGGCGAGTTATGAAACCGATCTTCGCGAGTTTTGATTAACATGATCATTTCCCCCCTAATTTTGATGTTAGTAGTAGTATGTATGATCAGGAGGACTCTAAGTCTCTAATAATTATATCCAAATATTAAGTCGAGTTTTGGCAAGTTCGAAGTCTTAACTCATGCTCCTCGCTGCTCTCTTTCCAACCGAGTAGGTCTGAGGAGTGAATTAAACTACCTTGATTTGGTATATCCGATTTCATAGAAGTTTAACTCCACGTGAAAACAACAACAATCATGCCTTTTTTTTGTTCCCCTGAATATCAAACGTTTATATTATTGGAAAACAACAATGAAAAATGAATTTTAAAGTTTTTAAGAAAATAAAATTATCGTGCCTCTGCTGGTTCAAGTCCTCGATCTATCAGACACTTTACACTTGTTTTATTTTGCTTTGTTTTCTTTTTTGATGGAAAACCTATTAGTCCCACATTGGGGAATTCTCACTTCTTATAAGTTGTAATAAGAGATTACATAAATAAGCTTTTCTCAACCTATTGAAAAATCCAAGGATTTTTATATATATATATATTTCAGAGAGACTTAACAAATAATGGTTTTCTGTTACTTTCTCTGGAGATTTCCTTAAAGGTTTTTCTATGTTTCCACGCTCAAGTTGAGCATATACTACTAGTGCTAGTAATAAGTGTAGTAGGGTGTTTTATCTTGGAGGCATCCGTCGATATAGCATCACTCTTGACTCTTGAGCGTATGAGGGCTAACATCTTAAGAACAACGTGTTGAGCACATAGCTCACTCTGTTTTCCAAAGTTTTTATACATATTTTGATGGTGGATTTTTGACAAAGGCTAAAATTATAAAATTATAATTTTGCATATTTCTGACCTAGCTTCAGACGAGTATGTGAAATTCATATTTTAGAATTTAGACGTGAAAGCTCATGTCACGGTAATCTTTGACTGAGTGTATAGCCTTTCAGAGCATGCATAAATATGCAATCATTAAAACCGCTCAGCTGAGCTTTTAATATTTTGCATATTTCATCAACATTACTGAACAATTCCAGTATTCACTTCTGTATAGAATCGAGAATGATTGGACGGTTCCTAGATGGATTGACCACTAGTATAGAGCAATAACGTCTTCAGGATATCGCAAATGTTCCCTAACTATGCAGAATAAACATTCAGGACGAGTATAATGCTTCCACTACCTCATACCTCAATTCTCGAATAAATATAATGCTCCTAAACAGATTGTATGCTAGTATAGAGCCATCAATTAAATAATTCTAGTGTAGTATTCATCAATTGAATTCCTAAAAAATATTCTATTTTTACTACAATATTCCATTACTTCAATTCACGACTTTTCCCAGCAAAATTTCATGGATTAATAATAAATATCCACCTTTCGGGCATATGGTCCACCACCCAGTAATAAATATTCACCTTTTAATAAAATGGTGCTAGTGTACTTAGCAATAATGCACGAACGAGCACCCAGAAATATGGACGAACGAGGATATATGGAGACCTATGCAAAATAGGAAAAGGAAGATAATAAAATAATTAAAAAGAAAAGAAAAGAAACACGCACGAGACCAGCCCACCAGACGGCCGGCCATGCCGCGCCGTGACCGATCCCACGCCTCTCCACTTTTTATTTTTTATTATTATTTCCTTATCTCTTGAACTCCCATATTTGCGCAAACTCTTAGTTTTCCATATTTCTCCAAATATTACTCAATTCTCCAAAAAGCCTACAAAAATCAAATGGTCACACGACCGTTGGGTTTTTTCACCAATAAATATTAAAATAACGTTATTTTAATATTCTAAATATTGGACGTGTGAGCAAAAAACCCTAATTGATCATTCATGCAAAAATCAAGAGTTTCAGTCAAGATCAAACTCTTCTAAAAATACAAAATGTTGCACAAGTGTCCAACCAAATACCTAAAACTCTCAAGAATGGACGCACGAGGGACATGGTGGCCTGAGCACCACCATGGCCAGACCTGGCCAGTCCCTTGGCCATCATGACTTTTGAGTCCCACACTTCTTCATTCTTTTGGAGAATTCTCCAACTTTGGATAATTCTACGTATCTTGGATATTTCTCCATATTTTTGGTGAATCCTTTTCTGGAAAATTCTCCATACACGCTCAGCCGTCTCTCCACCACCAATGGCCGTCTCTCATGCCCATTGGCTTGTTGATATTTCTCCACCCACATCAGACAACTCTCCATCTCAAAGATCCAGAGTTCTCCAAAATTAGGGTTTCGGGTTTATGATAATTCTGATAAACATCAATAATTTTCATATTGATTCAGCTATCAATATTTTAATTAATGTTTAATATTCGGTCTGCTACCAACATTTTTTGTTACTCGACTGTCCTAGAGCAACATGATTTGGATGGCCATCCACTTGACCGACCACCCAATATTTTATTGGGCGAGGGTCCAATACTTACTATACTCTAATTTCTACTTTGTCATTCGACAAATCATGACATATTAGATCAAGAATGAGCACACTACATAACTCAGCAATATCTGATTTCCTGTCAAATGCTCGACATATCAGAATAGGTCCATGATCGAGAAATCTCAATAGACCAACGTTCGTCAATCCAAAATATCAGCATCATTATTGCCTCAACTAGTAAAATGACACATCATAATTCATCAGACTCAACGTCTATGCATTATTCATGTCCCAACAGACACCTTATGCTCAATCCATGAGCCTCAGAGCATATTACATTTGTCAATTATGCTCGATTCATCAAGGATAAGACTCATGTTCTATCCAAGCCAACAATTGGCCAATTAAATACACGTCTGCCTTGCAGACTCCACATTCATGAGATATCAATCATGTCACATGGGGGATATTCACTAGGGTTTTGGTATGACGGCCTACGGCACGTGCATACATCCACGATAAGAAATGTGAGTAAGTCGTGCAAGCAGTTGAAGGAGTTAGCAAAGTAGTGGATGGAAAAACAACCAAGTCTCCCGGGCAATGTGGAATTGGTTCAACCATGATTTCCCACTTCCAAATTCTTCCACTCCTCTACAACCGTCACACTTACTGGAGATCAATGTGTTAACTACCTCTGCAATATAAATAGGTTTATCAATCCATGATTGGAGAACCTAACTTAATCAGAATCAACTTATCAGAACTTATCTGAACAACACTTAACTCAATTCAACGGATCTCAGTCGAACACTACTGAATATGATCAAAAATTCACTGACGGTTCATCAAACTTGCAGAAGTCTTCAACACATCCACAATCCTTCAATTATCACTGATCTCACACAATTCTCAGCTTCCCTCCTACAGATCGACCCCCATCCCTTTTTGTGACTGAATTGACTCTGGAACGACCATTATTTTGGTTTAGGTCGGAGTCTTACAGATTGATCTCTGGAAATCAAAGCACTCCCGTGCAGTACATCTGTTAAAGTTTTAGGCAATTTTCTCAATTGGGGATCCGCCTGTTGCACAACCCTCCACTTTTCCTCAAAAACCAGCAAATCGTTTTCACCCATCAACAACGTATCATGTTGTTGTTACGGAGAATTGAGGAGCTCATCAGTTTCAGATCACTTCTATCAAAAAGGAGTTAAATACAACTTTTTTTTTCTTCTCATTTTTGATTGTTCCACCCAACAAACTTAAGACATTAAAATACATAATAATAAAAAATAATTGATTGATTTGTGAATTTTTGATGTTGATACAATTACATGTGTGTTTCGAGTCTGAGCTACATCCTTGAGCCCGAAGGCACAAATATTTTACAAAAAAAAATCATTGAATTGAGATGTCATAAAACGCCCATCCTTGGTGACATACAAATCCCTCAACCTTGGTGCAAGACCAAGCCTTCAGGCTTGGTGATATACCAAGCTCTCAGCCTTAGAGTAAGACCAAGACTTCAGTTTTGGTGACATACCAAGCTTTCATTCTTTTGTAATACCATGCCTTTGTCTTACGATGTACGTCTCGAGTCCGAGCTACCTTCTCTAAACCATGAGTTATAAATATTCTCTAACCAAATCACCCAAATGAGATCATCACTAAGACGTCATCATTGGTCATTGAAATTATCATTGAATATCATCTTGCTCAGATGCCCATGACATCATCATCAGAGGTCAAAGCTCAGGCTATGGTGATATAGTAAACTATTAGACAAGTCATTCATCGACTTATTGTCACTATAATAAGACTTGATAGTAGTCAATCTATTCAGAGCTGAGCATCTAGTATCAACACGTCATGGCTATGACTTAAAAATAAGAGGTAGTCCATGACTCTACTATTCTCCACGAGATATCAAATATGTCACATGGTGGATACTTATTGGGGTATTGCTCTAGCGGTTTACTACAACATGCGGCGTGGCAACACCTCATGATGAGAAAATAACAAGTAGTGATGACGGTTAAGAGCAGTTAGAAGAGAAATGAAGTAATGGTCATACGGTCTTCCCTGACATAGCAGACATGACTTCACCACTAATCCCATGATCTTCATTCCTTCACAACCTCCACTACTTACGAGCAATCAATGTGTTCATTAAGACTATAGATAGATGGTTTCGTTCGCCATGAAAGAAAGACGGTCAAAACTAGCTTATGTTTATAGATTTAGCCTACACACAATACTTCAACAACTTCACACTTTAAATACATCACCGCCGTGATTCCTCAACTTTCCATGATTCCTTCCCCTAAGATCAACCCTTCACCTTTCTCTGTGACCGAAGCAAGGCTGGAACGACCATCACTTGGTTTAGTCTGGCCTTGTCCGATTTTGATCTCTAGAACTTAAAGTACTTTTAAAATACGTTGTTTTACTCTAGAATTTTTTTTAGGTACAAACAATTGGCGATCACAGTGGAAGATCAACCTCTTGAATGCAAAAATCAAAATAAAAAATGGTTGAGATTAGATTGGGTTCAAAAACTTTTAATTATCTCTCTGTCAATACCAAGTATACTCCTGGTATCACTTTTCGTCACTCATGGTGTTACTCCGTCCACCACCAACTCTCTTACAGTCAAACTCCTGAAGAAGACCAGAATACTTCATATCCTATGAGTATTCTGAATTGAAGACTCTCGTCAAAAACCAAGTCGATGCAGAAGCCACTTAGAAGGAGATACTCACTTATCTCAAGAATCTGACAGAGAAACCATCACCAGAGCAACGCCAGTATCAGACGGAGCAAGCCAAAGTACCTCCAAGTTTGTTGCTGATGATATCAACTCAAGGGCTCACGACCAAGGAGATGATGAAGTTTACGTCGTCAACGATCTAGTACAAAAAAGAAGTCAACAACAAAATTTCATCACCGGCGGAGATATAGCAAAGCTTTTGCTAAATCGTGAAAACGAAGGTCTGTCTCCATTTCACCAACACCAGCCTCCTTATCCACTTGGAATCATTAGCAAAGCGTGAATGTAATCAGGTGTTACATCTCAAGAAATTCTCTAATACCCAAAACCAATAGGAATTGTAATGGATTGATAAATGAGTTGAGTCTACCCTCCAAGAATAACCGTGTGATGCGTATTTATCCTTGATTCCGATAGCCCGCATGACCAACTCTTCACTTCTTAGGTCAGTACAACTACATATTCACACGTGCTATAGATGCCAGGTTAAAACCCTAAAGATATCCTCCAATTTTTTTGATTGAGTCATCCTTCGTATGTAATGTGTTGGCAGGCTTGCAATGTTCTCCATAGTCTATATTGACTGAGGTGGAGGAATACTCCCTAATTTTTGTGTTATGACTAGCATGAGACATTTGGAGGAGATCACGAGATAATACGATATAACGATGCGTATCATATGCGAGACACAAGATGAACGTAGGTTGAGCATCAACCTAGTGTGGCCGTCCATGAAATATCAAAGACTGAGTTCCCCTTTGTAGGTCCCTTTAGACAAGCGCAAGAGCTCTTGAGAATAATTATAGCTTAGTTTAATGTTTGAATAAACTTGCGTAGCTTGGATTCATGGACCAGCCGTGGACGTACCCACGATATTGAAAATGAGGCTTGTGAGTTCCTGAATGTCTCGTGTTTCATACGAGATTGAGTGCATGGCTCTTATGAGTATTAGGCATTTGTATATATGCCTAATGAGTGTCTCTTGTTTGAATGCGACTATACATCATGCTAACTTGACCAGTGAGTCTCAAGAAAACGTTACCAGTGTCTCTTATGAGTATCTAGATGTCAATCATGGACATGTCCATGAAAGTAAGGAGCAAACATGACTAGTCAGTTCGGTCGGGGATGTACTAGGAGTCAGTCATGAGAAAAGATGAGTCGATCGACATTTAGAGAAGAGCTGAATTGGTCAGCCATAAAACTGAGCTAAACGAGTGGAGTTCTAGAACCTGAGCTAGTCTCACTCTGGAGCTGAGCTAATTGCGTCTAACATAGAGCTGGACTACACAAGCTGTAGAACTGAGTGGAGCTAATCGAGCTCTAGATCGCTGAGCTAGTCTGATTAGGGATGCACAAAACCGACTCAATCCACCGGCCCAACCCACACCCGACCCAACCCACCTAGGTGCGGGTCGACTATGGGTCACAGCATCAAAACCCATCGTATGGTGGGTCGACTGTGGGTGACAGCTTCCTCACCCGACCCGACCCAACCTACCCACCCTCCTAAATATTTCCTAGTTAATTCTAACCCTTAGATTACCTATCTTAGATGAATCACAACCGTTGAAGTAATGATATATAATGCCCTAACCCTAATCATCGCTCACTTTTCTTCAGTTCCCTTCAGCGGCAGCCTCTTCTCTCCCTCTCAGACTCAGTTTCTTTTCTTCACTATTCTCTTCGCTTTGTAAATCAAATCACAGCATCACCAGCAACAATCAATCAACGATTCAACATCGTCACCAGTAGCAAACCAACAACCGAAGGTGAGACTAGGAATCATTGTAATTACTAATTATGGTTTTGTTTCATAAGATTGATTTTGGGTTGGCTTATTTCGATTGGGTTCTTAATTCTTATTTCAATTTTGTTTCTTCTTCGCAGTAAGCTGCAATACCATATTACCATCAAATGAAGCCGCAGTATATGAAGTAGAACTAGAAACTGAAAGAGAATAAGGTACAAAATCTCACCTTTGGCAGGACAATCCTTCCTAGAGAGTTAACAATAACATCACTGTTTTTCAACTCCTTCTGCAGTATGAACTTCAATCTCTGCACAATTAAAAATTTCAAGAATTACTATGTTACCAAACAAGAAACACCAGTATTATGCATAAATGCATGAAAGAATTTCAAAATTCAAATAACAATAACTAGAAACTGAGAAATTCAATTGAAAGTTTAATTTGAACCCACTTTGTTATCAGGAGTGATTAATGTATACACATCTGCATTGTCTTGGTTAGTTGGAGTAGTTGACAATGGTGGTTTTCTACTAGAAGATACACTAATTGCTGAAGTAGTATTAGTACTAGTAGCAACAGTATTAGTATTACTTAACAAACCAAGTCTAGCAGAAATCAAACTTATTTGTCTAACCGTTTTTCTCTTGATTCTTGCTGCTTTTGTTCCGCAGTATATGCTTTGTCTTCTACTCTTCTTGTTATCTCTATTTACATGATGTAGATGGTTTACGATCCGTACTAGTATCTCTTGTGGAACTGTGTGAAATTTTGTTGCTTGTTGAATTGACCTCACACTGAATTGAATTTGTTTTATTATTGGATTTTGATTTGAGTTTATAGATTGAAGTTTTTCTTTTTAACAGTATGTGTTTAGATATTTACAGATTGGCAATTCACTTTGAAACTGTTGATTTCGGTAATTACTATTACTTGGTTAAATTTTTTGGATGTTAGTTTATGAGTACATCAAAGAGTAATATGTCTGATCTATCAAATTGGATTTACATTATACTGATAGCTCTTCCTGATTATGGAACTTCATTCTTTTGTGCAGGTTACCATGGTTGAAATCTCAGAAGATGATTCTTCTTCTAATCTTCCAGTTATACATGGAGTGGCATCACAAATGGGACCTCCCCCTCCACGTCCACCTCGTTATGGACAAGTGCATGGACCATCAGCAGGGACAGGGAGTACAGCTGGCTCATCTACACCATCTTCTGTACCTTCACAAGCTTGTGCCGCAGATGAATGCTTAGCTAATAAGCCTAATGTTGGTGTGCAGAGATCAAAGGTATGGGTACACTACGATATTTATCAAAATGGTGAGAGAGCGATGTGTAAATATTGCAAAAAGGCTAATTAAAAGATTGGTGGTAAGAAAATGGGACTTCTAACTTCCAAAATCATTCATAGGGTAAGAAACATGGGACTTCTAACCTCCAAAATCATTTGGATAAGTGTCATAAGTATAAGAGTGAAATGGATAAGGAAGCTAGAGCCGCAGGAAAACAAACACTTGACTTCCATCCTTGCAAGCTTGGAGAGGAACCACAATTGTTGGGGGTGTCTTTTTCTCAATATGGGTGCAGGAGAGCGCTGATTAGATTTATCGTTACCGATGAAATGGATTTTAGAATTGTTGAAGGTGAAGGTTTTAAAGCTTTTTGTAAGTATCTTGAGCCTCGATTTAAGATTCCAAGTCGTATGACAATATACCGTGATATGTGCAAGCTGTTTTTGACAGAGAAGGCTAATCTAAAAAGTTATTTTAAATCAAACAAGGTAAGAGTGTTCCTTACTACTAACACTTGGAAGTCATCGCAGAATTACAAATATATGGTCGTGACTGCGCATTTCATTGATCATCACTGGAAACTACATAAAAGAATTATCTGTTTTTGCTTGATTGATAGCCATGAAGGTACAAAAATTGGACATGCTTTGGAGAAATGTTTGCTAGACTGGGGACTTGAGAAGGTTTTCACTGTGACGCTTGATAATGCATCTGTGAATAAAGTTGTTGTTGACTATTTGAGGAAAAGAGTTCAGAGTTAGGGTTCTTCATTACTCGGAGCTAAACATTTACATGTTAGATGTGCGGCTCACGTACTTGCACTTGTTGTGAAGGACGGTATGAAGAAGTATCATACATCACTTCTCAGGATCATGGTAGTGGTAAAATATGTCACAAAATCTCCCGCAAGATATAAAACGTTTAGGGAAGCTGCTGAGTCGGAAATAATAGATTGTAAAAAGGGTCTAATATTAGATGTGAGAAACTTAATGCTTGTTGCTGCTGAAAGATATGAAAAGGCATTTGAAAGGCTACGTGAGTTGGATAATGCATTTTGTGAGGAGTTTTTCTTTGATATTCCAGTACCAGAATTTGTTATGGGTGATGGTGATGAGACTGCTGATCTTGATGCTGATTATGATCTGGAATCAGACAATGAAGAAGAACTTGATATTACTGAAGAAGAAGATACTGCTGCTGTCAGGAAAGCCAAGAAAAAAAACAGGCCAAAAGTGCATGCTCCTGAACGATACGATTGGTGCAACGCAAGAGTTATGATTAAGTTTCTAAAGGTATTTTATGAAGCAACTGTTGCATTTCCAGCTTCTACTTATGTTACTTCCCATTCTTTCTCATTGGAACTTGGTACTGTTCATCAAGAATTAGACGAATGGAAAAATACACATGAGGACCCTTTCTTAAGCCACATGGGTGATGTAATGTTGCTCAAGTACAAAAAATATTGGGGAGCATACCGAAAAATGAATTCATTGATGTTTATGGCTGTACTTCTTGATCCACGAGAGAAAGAACATGGATTATTTTCGACTGTTGAAGATTTAATTGTGCATTATGACCCTGAGATGAAGAAAAAAATGGTAGACAAATGGATTGAAGAAGTTCTGAATATTTTTGGGGAGCTGTAGATGAAGAAAAAAATGGTAGACAAATGGATTGAAGAAGTTCTGAAAATTTTTGGGGAGCTGTTTGCTGCATATAAAGCAGAATATCTAAATGTTAGATGTGCCGTAGCTTCATCAGAATCTGTGGGCGAGACTATTTCTACTTCTACTCAAAGTTCTTCGGGTTCTGGAAGTTCTAGTTCTAGCAAGGCCAAGTATATGGCGGGAAGAAATAAACGCAAGCATCAATTAAGTAATGTGGAGGACCATGGGAGATCTGAGGTGGAAAGGTACTTGGCTGAACCAATATACACCCCTACCAATGACAATGCTGCTTTTGATATATTACAGTGGTGGAAGGTTAACGCAGCGAGGTTTGACATTTTGCCCCTCATGGCTAAAGATATATTAGCTATTCCTGTTTCTTCCGTTGCTTCAGAATCAGCATTTAGTACCAGAAAAAGAATTTTGGATCCTTTTCGAAGTTCCTTAAAGCCTAAGACACTCGAGGCCTTAATTTTGTTGCAAAATTGGTTACGTACACCAATGGACATGGATTCTTCTACCCTTGGAGTCAAGGAGGAGGAGATTGATATTGCTGAGTCTGGTATGTCTAAATTTTCCTAGTCTCTTCTGCTGCTTATTATTTGTATGTTTGTTGTTATTGCAAATTTGCAATGTCTAGGGATTATGCTGATTATGTTGGCCTTTGCTTTACATCTTCGTCGTCTCCTGATTTATGCTACTTGAAATGCTAATTTTCTTTGAAATTACCCTCTTAAGTAATCATCTCATTGATTCACATCAGAATTTCAACTCTATATGGTGTGTTTGATTGCCTTTAGATTTGAATCATACTCAGTATCAGGTGGCTGAATATTAGAGGTTCTAATTGTTCATTTCGCTTACAGAGCTATTTGGTGACCTTGATGCTTCTTCCATCATCATAGATGATTGATTCCTATTAGCTTAGACAAGGTAATGACGCCAAGGGTCATTGTCAGTAGCTTGATCTTTCTGAGTTCATTGTTTGTCTGTCTCATCTTTGTTATTGTAACTAATTTACATACTTCGTTTTATTTCAGGCTTTCAGCGCATTCAGGGGTAAAACATCCACATCTTTTCGACGGTCGCTGCTGGTCGCTTTATTTGATCTTAGCCTCTTAGGCTTTAGTATAGTTCTTTTTATCTTTTGAGCTTTGAACTAATTTCTTGTTATTGTTACTGCAGTTTGCAACTTTGCATCAACTTCTTACTTCTCTGGATTTTTATTTTGTAAACACTTTTAAGTAACTTCTTATGATGTTAAGTCTGTAACTGTAATATACTAATGTAATGTTCATTGTATTTTATGGTGGGTAACCCACCACCCACCCGATCCAACCCGCCGTAATGTGGGTCGGGTGAAAACCGACCCATTGTAATGTTGGGCTGGTTGCGGGTGACAACTTCTGTTACCCGCCATCAGGTTGTTGGGTGATGGATGAGGCCAAAACCGACCCAGATCGACCCATGTACAGCCCTAAATCTGATTGACTTGGGTCGATCTAATAGTATCAAATATGACTCTTTTCCCCTTAATTTTGCGTGCCAGAAAATCACCATCTACACTAGCATAGTTGTTTCTCATAACTAGATTGTGGGCAAAAATGACTAACATGGTGCACCATAGTGCTTTTGAGCCGGGAACATTAAACCGCTCAAGGCACTGTCATAGTGGAGAATGGACGACGGAAATAAAGCCACATTCAGGTTTAACATGATCATGATCTTTTTTATGTACGTGTCACTTTGCTATTCGCAGATTACTCATTTCTCCTTCCAGCTCAGCGCTAATGCCCACTTCAATCAACAACTTGACATTCTATGAACCTAAGCCTTTCATCTCTTTTTCTCTATCTTCTCGTAAGAAACATAATTTACAGAAAAGTTTAATATTCTGATGGAAATTAAAGCTTTTCTTTCAATTTCCTGAGAAACCCAAATGCAATGGAAGCTTTAAATGCATCAAGCTTAACCCCAGTTTCAGTTCTTTCTGATAGAAGAACGAAACCCCGAGAACTTTCATCACTACTTTCAATTCCTCAACTTAGTTTCTTTAAATCTTCTACTCCTAATGCTTCTTCTGCATTATCAAAAAGTTTGAATAGAGGTTTAGTTGCATTATCTTCTGTTCTTAGTAGTGGGTTTGCAAAAGCACTTACATATGAAGAAGCTTTACAACAATCTGTAAGCACAGACAATTCTGATATAGATTTTGATATCGTTGACAATGCTGTTAAATTTGTTACAGAAAACCCTGCAATTATAATTGGTGGATTTGCACTTCTAGGACTTCCATTAGTATTATCTCAAGTGTTTAGTGAGAAACCAAAGGCATGGGGTCTTGAATCTGCAAAAAATTCCTACTCAAAATTAGCCGAAGATGGAAATGCTCAATTACTCGATATTAGAGCAGCAGCTGAAATTAAGAAAATGGGTAGTCCGGATATTAGAGGATTGAAGAAAAAACCAGTTTCTATTGTATACAAAGGTGATGACAAACCAGGGTTCTTGAAGAAATTGTCTTTAAAGTTCAAGGAACCAGAGAATACTACGTTGCTCATTCTTGACAGGTAAAACTTCTGAACTGCTTGGTTTTGATATTATTAGTAGATTCCAAACTTTTTTGTAAACAAATAGTTGTAGTCATTTTTTTTTTCCTGATAAATGTAACCCTGATAAGAATCCTAACCTACCGGATAAGAAATTTTGATCATAACAAACAGAAATGTATACTTAGTTAAGTTGTTTACCAACCGTCTTCTCTAAAAATTGAGTTTACGAAAAAAAAATATTATGTGGTTATTGATGTGCACATGAAGCCAATCTTAACTAATATCGCTCACGGTGATTGTTAGGAAGCTCATCACATCTTCAACAGACTGTTGAAGGAACATTACAGAACTTAATTATGTTAACGGGAATACTAATATTACAAACATTTTGCCAGTGTTGATACTATAGCTCTGTGATTCTCAAGTTTTGTCTTAGTTGTTGTTCCTTCTCTTTACCCTCTAATTTTGAATTTATGTTGGATTTTAAAACTAAGCAATTCCATCCAAAATCCAAATTATAATGGAATTCAGGTTTGATGGAAACTCTGAACTGGTTGCGGAATTGGTAACTGTCAATGGTTTCAAAGCTGCTTATGCGATAAAAGATGGTGCAGAAGGAACCCGTGGATGGATGGTTAGTCTTCTTAACTATTACTTCTGCTGTTCAAATAAGCATCCATATTCGGATTTCTTGATACATAAATCGTGATGATTTATTCTGATGGTGCAGAGTAGTGGGCTTCCTTGGATAGAACCGAAGAAGACACTAAGTTTTGAATTTGGTAGTTTGACAGAATCATTCAGTGGTGCACTTGGAGTATGTAGCTCATGATTTATATTCCTATTCTGTCGATATATAGGCCTAGATATAGCCAGATTATTCTGTTAAGATGAATACACTAACTCCATTGTCCATGTTCCCTAAAAGCTTTATCACCGTATTAAAGCACTGGTGCTCATACCCGACATTGACATTCATACCTAACGCAGGAGACTTCTGAGGCTTTGTCACTCGCCCTTGGAGTTGCAGCAGCTACTGGACTAGGTCTATTGGCATTTACAGAGGTTCTGATTTCATCACTTCTCCTTCTTTGGAAATATGCGTTCCTTGCTGTTTCTTTTACAAGAACGTGATCATTAACAGTGTGATGTTTTCTTTTTGCAGGTAGAAACAATACTCCAACTTCTTGGTTCTGCAGCGCTCATTCAGTTTGTCAGCAAGAAGCTTCTATTTGCTGAAGTTAGTCTCTATATTCCTTCTCATTATATGATTATTAATAGAGTTGGAACAAAGTATTTTACTCCATGAACTAGTTTAATTATATCATCTTTCTTTAATTGCTTTCTACTGACAGAACCGAAAGGAAACCCTTCAACAAGTTGATGAGTTCTTGACCACAAAGGTTGCTCCTAAGGAGCTTGTTGGTGAAATACAGGTAAATTGTTTCTACTATGTTTAACAAGTTTATACCAGAGCTTGTTTGTGATGTAACATTTTAGGGGTCTGTTCATGTTTAACAAGTTTATACCAGAGCTTGTTTGTGATGTAACATTTTAGGGGTCTGTTCATCTTCTTTTTTTCTTCTTTTTTTCGTACTCTAATTCTACATGTAATTCAGCAAATCGGATTGTCTTTTCTACCGTCCTCCATTAGTAAGAAAGCTTTACCAGCACCTGAAGAAGTTCCAAATACTGATGTTACTAGCAACGTGCTTAAAACTGAAAAGGACCTACAACTGAAACCCGAGGCACCTGCAGAGGGTAATTCCATCCCCAAAACTGAATTTAAAGCAGAAGCAGAATTAGAGGCACCAACCGAAAGTAATTCCGCCGCCAAAACTGATGCTAAAGCAGAACCAACTCTTCGATTTCCAAGACCACTTTCTCCATACGCATCCGTAAGTCCCTACTTGTCATAGTCTTTCCTTCACTACTTATATTTATTTCCGTTTTATTAATTAAGTGCAAGTTTATCAGTTCAAGCTTTACCATTTCTTTTAAATTTAATCTGGTATTGCAGTATCCAGATTTGAAACCACCAACATCTCCTTCTCCATCACAGCCTTGAAAGTCTCATTAACAACGAACGTGTCTTTGGGATTTTTTTGTGGACATATGAGATACGTATTAGGAAGATCGCGCAGTAAGATATGTTGTATATCTATTCTATTCTATTATATAAAGGGAACTCTCCTTAGCAACACTTCTTGAAGCTGCAAAAAGTGTTTTCCAAATTTGCCCTCGGTTTTATTTTTTTCAGTTAACCATTCCGTAAATGAATGGGGCTAGAAAAGTAATTTACAAGAATTAAAGTCCCTTCACCAAATCATAACCATCACAAGTAAAGACTGTTTGATCAGAATCTAACAATTCCTTCAAAAAAAAGAAAAAGAAAAAAAGAATCAAACAATTTCTTACCCCAAAGAACAACCATGTTCTCCATATTCAAAATCAGGATTGAAAACAAAAACTATATCATCCTCAACGAAATTGGAAAATTAAAGCTAATAGATCGTAACCTCACGAAATTGGAAACTATATCATCCTCACACTTACCATCAATGACAAAATTCCATAAGTAACATTAGCAAAAAGATGAAATTAAAATTTATCCTCACTGCAAACTAGAGTTGAATTGCTATTAATTTGTTCAATCACCATCAAACAAGAACTAGGAGATAACAAAATATATAAACTAAATAAATATATAAACTAAACATTACCAATTAAAAAGGACAAAAGAAGAATTTGGGAGGAGGAAAAAAATCAGCCGCAACGGTGGAGGAAGGAGAAGATTAAAAAGATAGGGCTTAGTTGACCAAAATGCCCAATTATTTGTTCCACTTGTTCAACATGCATATGAGGTCAAGGTGTGTTCCTGTACATTAAGGAGTGACTTAAACCAACGTACTCCAACTTTCTAGATTCTTTTTAGCCATTGCTTAGGGCACGTGCATATGCACGTGCCTAACATTCTTGTGTTCGTGAAAGGGGAGCTCAAGCTAAGAAGATGAAACAAAATAGAGATTGTGTTGGGTTTGAACAAATTTTATAACTATATTTTGCTACTCCCCCTGTCTTTTGTCAACACTTCTGGACTGAAAACGCGTTTTCCATTTTCGGTTATTCTGCGATTAATCTAGTTACGGCCCAAAAAAAAAGGCTTTGTTTGGTATTGTTGTTTCTTTGTTTAAAAAATAACTGAAAAATACTCCCAATTTTTTTGGGTTAACAATGGAAATTGATCCCAGTGAATGGAGTCAACAACCAAAGTTGATCCCAAAATCTGGTGTCAACAACCAAAGTTGATCAACTTCCTTTGTTGACACAATAAGTGAAAAAATACTCCAACTTTTTTGGGTCAACAATGGAAGTTGATCCCAGTGAATGGATCAACAATAGTAGTTGATCCGATAAAAAATGGTCAACAGTAGGAGTTGATCCTATAAATAGTTGATATCATGCATTGTTGGTGATTTCAGTACCTGATACATACATAATCCATTAGAAGCATTAGAAGCTTTAGATTCGAACACACACATTACTTCTCAGCAACAACAGGTTCATCATCTCCAACATATCCCATTGATTCACACAACATAACCATCTCGAAATTCAATTGACTTCGCCTGCATCTCTGTGTATCAGTTTTGGTTACGATTTGTTTTTCTAGTTCTACTTCAATCTTTAATCACTCACACCACAACAATACCCATCCTGCCTTCTTCTTTCTATTTCGATTCTGCCCAAAATCTTGAGCAATCACCTATCAGACGCACCTCCAATTCCTTCGAAAATCAACCATCCAAGGCTGTAACAAGTTCAATCTCGTATCAAATTCTTCAACTGAATTTTATCTTCTTGAACTCAATCCCCCATTAAACCCATCATCTACACTGTTTCGGATCAATTTTATCGTAGAAGCTCTCAGATCCCCTTTTCTTAATCGAATCGAATCACATCACCATCTTCAATGCCAACAGCGACCACCAATCATTCGCAGACTTTGCTCAAAACTTGATTTCAAAACCTAAAAAATCAGATCTGGATTTCATTGGATCTAATTTTAAAAATTAATTATAGAATAAGAAGAAGGTTTCATATGTTACTGATACTTCTCGATTGTCGGCGGCGAATGTGGGAGTATTTGCAGAGGTGGTGACGATGGAGATGCTGGTAGTGGTGGTGGAGCGATGGAGATGGATGGTTCGCTGCTAATTAGAAATGAAGAAGAAGAAGAAGAAGAAGAAGAAGAAGAAGAAGAAGAAGAAGAAGAGGGAGGAGGGGAAGTATGTAGGGATAGATATACAATGAAATAAATGTGAGGAGGGTGAATCTGGGATTAATAATTCATTCTAGAACCGGAGGGGTATTATTATTGGTGTCAAGGGTAGTTGTGAAGGTCAGTCAAGAGTAAGGGTAATTATATAATTACCACTTTTTTAAAATCACTTTTTTGTTATGCGTTATTATGCTGTGCTGTTTAAAAAAACAGTAGAAAATTTGGTAAGATATAAATTAAAGCTAAAGCTGATTAAAAAAGCGATCAAGTTGTGTTTGGTAAAATATCATATTCAACTATTTTATTTTGCTTCTTTGTAACAAATGAACAAACATATCTCTCAAAATAGTTTTTTCCAATTTTATTAGGTTTAAAACAAATTAATTTATTATTATTATATATATGGTATTAATAAAGTTACTAATTATTACTATTATTATGATTGTGAAAATAATTTATTTCACTTAGCCACTTTTTATTTGAACGAAATATCAAACTAAATTATTTAATATTTGCTTTTATTTTTAGTCTTAGAGAATAAAGAATATTATTACAAGAAACTAGTTGGAAGCCTAACAAGTTAAGCTCCAACGACGTACTACTACATTAGTTGAACAGGTTGCCGTACTAGCGTACCAGCGAGCCTCATGAGGAACCAACCAAAGGAGCCGAAGCAGATAGGGGGTTGATTATGTCGCAAGAGGGGCAAGGTAACTCTACCTTCCATGTCAAATTCTGCAATATTGCGCCATCGGGGACTCGAACCTGGGACCTCCTGGAACGCATGAAACCTTTAAGGAACTGGAATGACCAGCTGAGCTGGCTACCCGTTTTAAAACAAGAAGTTCAATAAAATGGTAGATAAAAAAGTTTAAAAGGGAAAATAATAATTTTTAAAGAATAAAATATAAGAAATAATAATTGATTGTATTTCAATTTAGAGCTTCTCTAATGGTCATTGTGTGTGCTTCCTATGTGGCAACACAAATAAGACATCCCCGATCTGTTTTTCCTTAAAATCAGGGAGAAAAAAAATCCATCTCCAACGGTATTACATGTAACCTATTTATTTAATTAGTATAATTTTTATTTTCCATAATTAAGATTTTGCTAAAGCTAAAAATGGTTAGTTAATATATTAAAGTCAACTCAATTAATTAAAAGCTGACTAGGATGGTAGACAATGTCAAGGGGAATGTCTAAAACTTGATATGCTCCTTGACATTGTCTACCCAAAGTCATCTATACATTGGTTTAAGACATCATGGTTGGAGAATGATTTTAGAGAAAATGGATGTGTATCCTAGGTGGATTTTGACATTTCTCTCCACGCACATCCCATTGGAGAAACTCTTAAGAGTATTTTTGTCATTCATAAAATAAAATAAGGATCAAAAATGTAAATCAAGCATTGAAATTAAGTGGGGTCAAAGCCTATGCTTTTCTAGCTTTTAAAAGCTCCTCCTACCCAACTTTTAAAAGTTGGGGAATTTCGCAAGTGCTTTGGATAAAAGGCACTTTAAAAATATTTTACCAAGCACCAATATCATATATACGTTTTGAAAGTACTTTTTGAAAGAAAAGAAAACATTACCAAACCCAGCCTTAATCCTCGTTAATCATTTTTTCCAAAAATTAGTGAGTTTTAATCCGCGTTAATCATTTTTTTCAACAATTACAAGCATCAGGGGTTGAATAATCCATGACCTGCAGCTCGTTATAATAAGGATCAACCACTGAGTCAGTTGCTCGTTGGTGATTTTAGCACGTATACTTTATACTCCCTCTGTTTTTCAAAAATAGGCTGGTTTCCGTATTTGGAAATGTCAAAAAAATAAGTTGGTTTCCATAAATGGAAAGTCAAATGTTGTGAGTTTATTAATCTACCCATGGAAGGACCACTTCTCTCTTTCATACACCATTCTTTACTATATTCCCTTACATCTAGTCTGATGGGCTTTGCCACGTCTTTCCTTATCTTAATTCCCCGGGCTTACATGCAAATATCCATGTTTAGTTCACATATAACCTTGTTTGTTCGCTAACTCTTTCGAACAGTCGTGGATATCTCTGCTATGGATGTTCAGGCTTGACATAACCTAACCATGCACGCCTATCATTTATATTTAATGCTCTGTCACTTGGTTCAAACTTGACCATTGGTTTGTTCACACAACCATCTACGTGGTGCGTCTTAGTAGGTGTGGTATATTTCTTAGATTTGGTGAAGCTACTTTATCAGCTTCTATTCAGTGTTTCTCACTTCCATGTTCTTGATGTATCCGCATTCAGCGATGATTACACATGGCTTGTAGATATTTTACCATCACAATCTGCCCCTTTTCCTTTCAACTTCTTGACGGGTAAGATGGGAAGAAAAACTCCTTATTATCCCTTTTTACCGTTGACACGTTCTGCACAGATCAGCTTTGTAACTGCCACATATTAACTACTCACACGTTCAAGCGCTTTATGACTGGTTCACCTTTTGCAACCGGTTAACATTCCCTTTTGATAATTCGAGTCTCTCTAAAAGAGATCCTCCTTGGGGTTTTCAAAATATTTTTCTTTTCCAACTTTTCTTTTTCTCTGAGTGTTATTTTCTGAAGTCTGAACTGCTGTGCTGCTGCGGGTTCCCGAGAAACCCATCTTCTTCAATCTTTTGCTGTAGAATTTTTCTTGCAATCACTTAATGTCAAGCCATCAAAGAGACTTGTCTTCCTGCGGGTTTGGAAAGATATTTGATCTCAGCACTCTCTCCTTCTTCTTTTCTCTATTGCTGGTTGTAACTCTTATTTTCTATTTCATCCTTTTTTCTGATCTTGAGGTTTATCCGTTACTCTTTGATTTCCAAGAGATATACTACTCGGAAACCGTCTTCCACTGATGCCAAGTTTCAGTATCTCCAAAATATCATTGAAACTCATGATATTCGGAGATTTAAAGTTTCATACGCTCACCCAAAAGGTTCAACCGGGTGTTATATGACCTTGGATATTGCAAAGAAATGTTAGTACTCTAACTAAATAGTGATCTGTGAGGGTCAGTTGAAGGATGGTATCCGGTTACCCTTGTATGATGCTGAAGATTCTTTTTTGTACAAGGTGTTGGCACAGAATAGTCCTTAGCGAGCTGTTTTCCAATACTCTGGAAATTGGTGGAGGCTACTTCGCAAAGATATTCGCCGTAGTTAGGGTCGTTGCACCAAGCGTGATGATTGAGTACAAGTATACAATCCTGCCAAAGATCATTTGATGTATTCCCCTGACTCATTTCTTCAAAATTACTATTCTCCACAATCTGTGCAGAAACATCAAGGTTGGGGTCTGACCATTTTATGAACTCCACGGACCACGATCTTCTGTCAGTGGTCCCCTCATTCTTCTTGACGAGGTCCCTACTACTGTATCAAATAAGAATCTTTGCAAAACTCGCGACTCGATGTGGTTCAGATGTCCCATCATCATTGAAGAACATGTTGTCTATGGTTGGGCCTCTCCTAATACAGTTGCTCGTGGTGTTGCTTCCATTCATAGTCACCTCCCTGATTATCATGCATGGGAGCTGGTTTGGATTGAAGATCCAAGTCATCCGCAAACCATTAATATGACTTCATAAGATGATGAATGATCTCGAGGATGAGGAGGAAGATGAACCTTTATTTTCTTTATCTAGCAAGCGACCTGCTCCTTAGGGGACTCGTGTTGAGAAGGTAAAAAACACTTCCTTGCCCTAAGGTATATATACCTTGCCCCTGTTTTTTGGCTTGTTAACGCGAATATCCCCATGAAGATTGTGGAGAAGAAATTGAAAAGCGTGCTGGATGGTCGTGAAGGTGCTGGTATTTCTCCAATGATTCGGGAAGTTCCTGATCATTGTACTGCTGGTGATACTTTCTTGGCTAGATCTGGTGGAGGTCAGGTTGGTTACACTGTGGTGGACATGACTCTGAAAAATATTGGTATTAATTTTAACATTCCCAGCGATAGTGATGATGAGGAGTTTTCTGGGAAGGTTCGGGCCCTGTTGACCAACATCCCGAGGTTTTAAAAGAGACTACTCATTCCACAGTTGTTGGTGATGGTAACATCCCTTCAGCTACAGCCGAAGAAAATGTTATTGTTATTGAACCTAGTAGGGTGCCTCGGTCTACCATCGTTGTTACCAGAGTTGATGATCATAGTTCCGTTGGAGTTGATACTGGAGCTCGTACCGGAAATTTTGGCATTACACCAAATTAAGGATATAGCAACTCAAATTAGAAACAGGTCTAAAGCAATTGCCAATTAGCAACTAAAAAATATTGTTGCTAAATTTTAGCAACAACTCATTTCTGTTGCTAATTTCGCAACTTCTCAAGTCATGTTGCGATTCACAACAGCTTTCATCTCGAACGTGCCACTCGTCTGTGTGGTCGGTGACACTTTGACCCATCTTTCCACCCCAATTTCCAGGTGCTTTACAAGCAGAAAATTCTACTTCAACCCATTTACCCCAATTGAGCGGCAATTATCCCAAATACCCCTCCAAAAATCAAGTACACCACTGTACCCAACCATTCTTAGCCACGACTTCATCTGTATCTGCTTTACTCTTTTCTCTTCTCTTGCTATATTCATTTAGATCCGTAAGATTTTCTCTGAGAAAAACTCTGCTGCCATTAAAGGATAAAGAAAGAGAAGAGTAAAGTAGTATAAGTCAATTAATTTCAATATAACGGATCTGAGTAGTTTGGTTTGGTTTCATCTCTGGTAATTAAAGTCTTTCACTTGTGTTACTACAACTGGAAGTACAGTACTGGATTTGAGAGTTATTGCTAAGACTAATATACCTAGGTATGGCTTTATCTATTTGTTATACTTTACTTTTGGGTTTAATTTTAGGTCAACTGAGTATGTGAGATTTGGGTGTTTATTGGGTTTAGTTTTAGGTCATCTGAGTAAGTGAGATTTGGGTGTTCATTGGTTTCGATTTTGTATAATTTGGGTGTTTTTTATTCTCGATTTTGAATGATTTTTAGTAGTCTATGGATGTAGAAACTTCAATTCTCAGTTTGCTTGGTGTATTTATAATTTGCTTGGATTAGGTATATTAAAACTAGCTATATGCTTGAATATGTATTGTTAGATAAGCATCATTATACTATTATATGTAGTTGAATCAGCATGAGTAAAAATCAATATGTACTGTTATATGTAGTTGAACTATGCAAAGTCTTTTTTATGCTTGAATAAGCATCATTACATGTTAATATGCATTGTTAGATACTTACATTATATCTTAATAAGCATCAGTACATCACAACCAGTACATATTTCTGATATTAGGAGTTTTTTTAAGGAAGATTGGCTCATTTAAAGTTAAAATATATCTAACTAGTCATGCTCAAACACATAAACATTCTTTGTAGATATTAGGAAAATCCTCAATAGAATTTGCTTGATTCAGTTCATAGCTGAAGGTTTAGTTTTTAATTAAGTTAGATCTTCTTTTTCAAACAAGCTCATTCCTTTTGACAAACCCTTAAATTATTCAGTAATCTTTCTTTCGATGTCCTGCTACGCATATTGATAGATAATGATGCTTATTTTTATATGGATGTAGGATATATCATCCATGATTGATAAGGGGTGGATGCAACTTCCCCGTAAATCTCCTCAATACATAGAAGGTGTTAGGTCGTTCGTCGCATTTGCTGAAAGAAATTGTAATGCGAATAGCTTATACTCATGCCCTTGTGTTAGATGTAAGAATGGTAAAGGATTGGAGCCACTTAGTGAAATTTCCTATCATTTGCTCAGAAATGGTATTCACTCGACGTATACAACATGGCGTTTTCATGGGGAAAACTCAGGAGTAAAAGCACAAGCACATGAGAATGTAGGAAAGGTAGCAGGGAATGTAGCAAATGTAGGTGAAAATGTAGGAGATGTTGCTGGAGATGTTCATCCTTCTTTAGGTGTAGATAATAATGTTGGGATAGATAGTGGGATTCATGATAATGATGGAACCATGAAAAGAAGGAAAAAGAAATCTTTGTATGAGCGTGCGAAAGAACCGATGTACCCTTAATGTCATAAAGGTAAGACATCATTGTATGTTGTTATTATGTTGAATAATATAAAGACCCAGTATGGGTTTTCAGATAATTGAGCCATTGCACTGTTAGAATTAATGAAGGAGTTGCTTCCCAAAGAAAACACAGTGATATCTAAGTACCCAGAGGTGAAAAAGATGATCCAAGAACTAGGAATTGACTATATAACTTATGATGCATGTGAGAATGATTGTATTTTATATTGGAAGGATCGTGCATCGAAGGTGAAGTGTTCTGTTTGTCAAGAACCTAAGTATAAGAATATTTTTGATGATGAGAGGAAACTTACTTCAGTTACTCAAAAGACGGTTAGACATTTTTCATTGATTACAAGGCTGAAAAGGTTTTATAGTGAACCATTGATCGCAGAAGCAATGACCTGGCATTCTAGAGCAAAGTCAAATATAAACGTCATGCATCATCCAGTTGATTCTTCAGCTTAGCGTTGTGCGGATAACTTTTCACCGGAGTTTGCCAAGGAACCAAGGAATGTGACATTTGGGATATCAACTGACGGTTTCATTCCAAACAGATGTTTCGGTGTTGCTCACAGTTATTGGACGATGATTATCTATTTTTACAACCTTGCTCCATCATTGTGTATGAAGCGACAGCTCTCATTGCTAACGTTGTTGATATCAGGTCCAAAAGCACCAGGCAAATATATTGATGTATATTTAGAAATACTGGTAGATGAGCTGAAACGGTTATGGGATGGTGTAATAACATTTGGCTCATTCACCAAACGGTTGTGAGAGCAAGGTTATTGTGGGTTATTCATGACTTTCCGGAGTTAGGGACTCTAGATGAATTGTTACTGATAAGTGCATATTTCACATATATTTGGTGTTAATTCCATGCTAGTATTTGTTGGTTTTCTTGCAAATTATTGTATATTACGCTTGTTTTATCTTATTTGTGTTTTATTAGGTGAATCATCCAAAAAGAAGTGAAATTGCACTTAATTGTGCAGTAAAAGAAGCTAGCTACAAGTGGAGAAGGGCCAAAGACAAAGTGAAACTCGTTCAAGTACAAGATTTCTATTTTTCATTTTGTAGAGGACGTGAAGACAAAAGCAATGACGAAAGAACAGAGTCATTCTGAGTTCTTATGAAGAAGTTATGAGCAAAACAAGAACTTAGAAGACTAAAAGGGCAAAATGGTCATTTTCTAAGGGAAGTGCTATTGGAAACCCAACCGAATGTTAAGGGACACCTTCCTGTTAAGGGGCAGATTGTTTCACAGGAACTGCTAAGGGAAGTTCGGTCTTTTACAAAGGGGAAGGCAGGAATTTAAATAATACTAAAGGCACCTGATTTGTTACTCACGACGGTGATGGATCTTGATTAACAGTTAAATTCGAATTTGAATACATCACTGGGTTCCTGGGGACGACAGAAATTAAGCATGGGTACTAGCCTGATTTCGATAAATCAGTTATATTCGAGTTTGGCAGTGTAATTATTGGTTGTTGCCATTGAACCCGAACTTGGAGATGATGATGCGGTTCAAGGTGAAGAACGAGTGGGTGTCAAATAGGCTTCAGTCGATGATGGTGATGAAGCTCACAAAGGGGAAGAACATTGTTGTGCTGAGAAGAACAAAAGGAGAAGCTCGAGCAAGTTCAGGAAGCTGCTGATGATCCTGGCAGAGATGGAGAACACGAGCAAGGTCTGTTGTTGTGCTCGACATGAAGAGATGAAAGAGGAGATTGCTGTCATTGGCAGTGATAAGAAGAATGATCGGAGACGGCATGGAGCTGTGAACGAGGAAGGACGTGTTCAATGGGAAGACAGGGAATGAAGATGGCTCGGTGATGGTGATCGGGTTTGAGGAGTTGGTGATGAGCAGAGAGTTGCAGCGTTTGATTGCTGTTGCCACCATTAATGTCGAGCAGAGTCGGAGTTTGAACAGGAACAGGAATAGCGGGACCCAGCCAACACGTGCAGCAAAACGAAGAGAGGAAGAAGTCAGGTGGTGGGGCTCTTTGCAGTAATCCTGAGAGCAGAAAACACGCGTCTGGCATAATAATTGACGCGTTCTGGAGAAAAGGAATGATCCGGTGCAATGCGGGCCATTGAATCTGAACAGATAGACGGATTACATGAAGACACGATGCTCCTTACTGGACCCATTGAAGAAGCAGCCAATTAGAAGCCGTAGTTCGTCTGTTGAAGATACATCGCGTTACGCCATAACGAATACACTTATTCTCTCATGCAACAGATTCTGAATTTGGCAGACAAATTGGGGGAAGTAAGGCGGCGCATGGGAAAGAATCAGAAACAAGAACCTGTACTTTTACGCGTCGTGGCATTTTCCTAGTGGACCGCAAAAATCAATTGAAGCAGCTAATGTTTTCCATTGCGATATTTTTTGGATCAGCTGGGGTATCCGGAATACTATAAATAGGAGCTGAAAGTTAGAGAAAACTTACTTCTTCCTTTACCATTTTTTCACTAGTTAGAAGAGAGAAA
The DNA here is from genome assembly GCA_023531105.1 of Papaver atlanticum. Classification (NCBI taxonomy): domain Eukaryota; kingdom Viridiplantae; phylum Streptophyta; class Magnoliopsida; order Ranunculales; family Papaveraceae; genus Papaver; species Papaver atlanticum. The sequence continues at coordinate 1,437,684 of JAJJMB010013814.1, read as the reverse complement.
CACACGTATACTTGGTTTTATTTTAACTATTTCTTTTTTATTTATTTCGTAGTACTATGTAGCTATGTCTCCGAATATTGAGGGGTTATTTAAAATGATCAATTAAATTAATTAATCAATATTTCTTCTACTAGTTTAGGGTTGTGTGATACGTGTAATTGTCACATCAACTCTTTACACAAGTAGTAAATCGCAAGAGTTGACAGAGGGATTTTGTTAAGAAATTGTGTGTAAAGATAACACTAGTAAGCAGGCCGAGCCTATGCGTCTGATGCTGGGATCAACCTGATTCACAGAGTGTAAAGCATTCGACTAATTTACACCTTGAGAGCTTATTCTTGGTGGGTTGGTTGGATAGAATCTGGTAGTCGAGCGCTTCCGTATCCAGTGACAGTAGGAATCCGAGGGATAGCGTAGCTTATTGCTATTCTACGGTTGGTAACAATATAAGTTCAACAAGAAATAAATTTGTATTCAATTAAGTTTCGGTTCAGTGACGGCGAATGATTCCCTGGTCATCTTTCTCCATATTATTTAAAATCAATCTTTACTATTTTGTTTTATTAGTTACTTTAATTTAAAATCTAAAAACTCCTATTTCGGTTACTTTTAACAACTAGAAACTCCCTGCTCTTCGAGGGAACGAACTCCTTGCCATTATATTACCAGTTAATTGTGTGGAAAGAAGTAATTAATTTGTTGTGTAAACGACGCGTACCAGTTACCCATGGGTATTACGCTTGTCCGATATGTGGAGAAGGAACAGTTGTCGATTATCTGTCGTTTAGTAAGAAGATATGTTATAGGGGACATCGAAGATGGCTGCCAGCGAAACATAAAATCGAGACAATAGAATAAACTTTGATAAAGGGGTAGAGCATAGTAAAACTCCATAACCACTTACAGAGTTGCAAATACAAGAAATTTTAGGTACAATCCGATCCAAGAAGGATAAGGGAAAGCAACCAAGTTTGAACCGTAAAAGGAAAGATGGAGTGGAAAATGAAGATAATGCCAACATAGAAGACGAGGTTAATGAGCACTCATTGTTCATGATCTGCCGTATTGGGGTTCAAATGTAATCAGGCATAATACAAATGTTATGCACACAGAGAAAAACACAACTGAGCATCTTGTGAATACAATAATAGGTAATAGCAAGTCAAAAGATAGTTATGCTACACGTCAAGATATGAAAGCTATAGGGATTAAAAAGAAGTTGTGGTTGAAAGAGGATGCTGAGACTGGTAAAACTACATTTGAAGATGGAATTTTTGAGATGACGAAGAAGGAGAAAATTCAGTTATGTACTACTTTGAAGAACTTAAGGGTACCTTATGGTTTCTATACCAATCTGCGCAACTGCGTCAATGTTAATCCTATTGAGCTAAAGAATCTGAAGTCTCATGATTACCATGTTCTAATGCCACATTTGCTTCCATTGCTGGTTCACATTGCAACTTCACTCCCGAAAGATCTAGGAGTCTCTCTTCATCGGATCAGTATCTTTTTCAACATCCTATGCGTGAATGTTATCAACCGGGAACATCTGCTAAGAGAAAAAGAAAGCTTGGAGGAAGCAATGTGTGTCTTGGAAAAATACTTTCCTCCTTTGTTTTGTGTTATTAGCATTCACCTGATGATTTATCTAGTAGACAAAGCTTTAATTTGGGATCTGGTCAAATTCAGGTGGATGTATCCCTTTGAGAGGTAATAACACAATTGACTTTTTTTTTAATGTATATAACTTGAGAGTTGTCGCAACTGAACTACTAACCTTTTTTACTGATACTTGTAGGCTAATGAAAGGTTTCAAAGGACTAGAGCGCAATAGAAGGTACACTGATGGGTGCATTACAAGAGGGTATACGCTGCGATAAGCTAGCTTATATTGTATGGAGGACATGTCAAAGGATTGTGATGGTACTCATAAACATACTCGACATGCATTTTTTGATCACGACGACGAGTTTGCTGATGAAATTCCTTTAAGTAAAGCTAGGAATGTTATTTTGATGATAAAGTGCAGTTTGAACAAGCTCGCAAATGGGTTCTGTCTAAGCATGTTGGAATAGACGACTGGCAAAGGTACATATTTTTCGTTTCACACATATGAACTTTTAGAGCTCGTGTTTACGAACTTTGAATGGTTGAAAATGATATCTTTTGCTGTTAAAAACATTCTGCACTTTTGAGGGAGACATTGTTTGTTTGCATGTGCCATTATAGAGCTATATTCAGAGTATGATGTTGCTGGAATTTCCTGCGTGTGTGTATTTGTATCCTTCGGAACTGAGTTATCTATGATTCAATAGTGCTTAGCAAGGTAAAATGAGTCTGATGATGTCTGATGTGGTTTTAAAGTTGTAGTGAAAGTGGTGAGTAAAGTTCGTTCAACTCGGGCTTGTGAAGGATTTTTTTAGAATTAAATAAAATTGTTTCAATAATAATAAGAAAGTACCAAGACTCTGGATTCCACCATTGACCAATTAATCGATAAACTCTAATCAATATTCATGCAATATTCTTCGTTTAAGTGATTCTAATATTTGCCTCTGATAGATTTTTGAAGTAGTAGTTGTAATCACAAAGCATGAAACATCAAAAGTGTCAAAACCTAGCATGTTCCATCAAAACAATTCACAACCACTCAATAAAAATCAATTTTTCTTTTAAGTTCTATGCAAAAAAATCATGTAAAATAATTGCAATAAATAATAAAAATAGAATTATACCACTTTTCATGGAACAATGGCTTCCTCCGTCGCCTCGGCTAAGGGGTTTAGCTCCTCATATTAATCTCTTGCTCAAAATACATCTTTGGTGTTCAAAAGTTGATTAAAAGAGTGAAAAGTTCTAAACAGCGGGTTCTGTAACGAATATAATTGTTACGAAACCTATTTCTACAGCGGAACTGTTGCAAAAATTGTTACAAAAGGTTTAAAATTTGAAAGTTACGGTCACAGAATCTGCGACTTTCTTTTTCTGCTGTTTATGTTCTTCTTCTTCTCCGGCCACGGCTTGCAACAGCAGAAACGTGATTTCTTCCAATGGTTTTTCTAGCTTCTCTAAGGCTCTAAACTTCCCCTAACTTCTTCCTCAGATATATATTAAGCTTTGGGAAGAAAATCTTGCCTTTAATCTCTCTAAAATTTCCTAAAATCGGTCACACACGTGACTTTCCATATTTTGTTGTTGAGATCAAAACCCGTCGATTGAGCCAATTTTAATCGGTTTAAACACCCATGTTAGATTCCTAGACCCATAAGGAGTCTACCCTATGAAAATTAGAGGTTTAATCGACCTCAAACACCTCTAAAAATCCATCACCAAATCTGCCAGGAAACACGTTTTCAAGTTTTTGGTTTCCCGCCCAAATTCAGAATTTGAACTGAAAGGGAAGGTTACCCCTTATCCAATGGTCGCCCCTTATCCGTTGCTGGAGTCCGCATAACACTCGTCCCTTGGGTTGCATTTATCAACTTTTCGAGCCAATTTTGCCGCAAAAACCTATTCCTCCAAAAACACCTACAAAGGGATAAAATACCAAAATAAGTACAAAAATGGGTACTAACATTATACACAATAGAGATGAAAATAGACACATAAATGCGTCTATCAATGTCTTCTTCCTTACCTGCGGAAATTTACCCGGGCCTAGTAACTTCAGTAATATCTTAATACTTATCTTAAGACTTTGTAACTTCTGTATTTCTCATCTGATTAGTTTTTAATAAGTGCGGAACTATGAAAATCTAGTAAGGTCAATTAGAATCTTAATAATGAATTCAATACATATTTAGTTCAAAATTCTAAGTAGTGATCTTTCAAGAATAATGAATTGAATACATCTGAATAATGACTCTTGCGGATCTTTGTATGTTTATAATGTTCTTGAATGATTGTTTGATTGTAAGAAGTATGATTCCTATGTCAACAACGCTAAGTCTAATGTTCAGAGAAATCATTCGTTCAAGAACACCTCAAAGAGTTTTCTATAATGGTTACACGACGAGGTAACCTATTAGCTTCATTCCTGGTTTATAATAAACAAATTTTAGGATTGGTTGTGTAACTGACTCACATATGTTCTCTTGAGATACGAAGCTAAAGATACGAAGTCAACACTTTGGAGACTAGTGCAGGGACCTTTCTTCAAGGCGCAGTCGTATAAGAGATACCAGGTCAATGGATTTGCTTTCACTCCACATGATTTCGAGGCGTGGGTTATAGGTCAAGACAGTGGTGTGTCAATGAGAGCTATTAAAAGTCATAGAGCAAAGTTCATGAACATAAATTACTATGAAGCAGAAATAACCTATTATGGAGTAATCAAAAAGATTATCAATTTGAATCACATCTAATTCATAGAAGCAGTTTTTATTGTGATTGGGTGAAGGTGGAAGATAAGACTAATGGGCGCAAGGTTAATACACATTCAAACTTGATAAAGGTTAAATTGTCTAAGATGAAAAGAATCGATAGAGCACTGTGTTAGAGCATAGCTCGGTTGAACCCACCAAGCGTTGGTATGTTAAGTTTGGTTGTCATATTTTAGTGAATCAAAACTCATTTAAAAAGTCGCTTGATTATATACTAGAGTCAACTTCGTATAGGTTAGCTTGAAAGTATTAGGATATGAGACTTACAAGTATTACAAGAAGACTTGAAGAATGTGAAGAAGTATGGAGCTACAACGACAACATCATCCTTCCTCTTGAGGTTAGTAATATTTGATTTGAACTGTTTCATTCCCTAACGTATCTTTCAAGTCGTGCATATTGAAAACATAACTGCGAAGCTGTGTATGATACTCTAGTTAGACATAGTATTAAGGAATACAATACGAGGTTTATTGCTTAACCATTAAACTTTGTATATAAGACATCGACATAATCGTATGAATGCTATTGTGATTATGTATGGGTATGAGTGAAGATTTCATCCTAGGAAACAATGTTTTACATTCGTTTAAAGGAAGTAAGTTCATAAACTCGTTTTGTGAATCGAAAGGGAAATCACTAGGCTTATTGGTATTGTTATTCATTGCAAATCTATTTTGAATTACCAATATGTATGTTTAGTATAACCGCTCATAAACTTGTTTATGTATCTTGGTAAAACTATTCAAAAGGCCTGACTTATGTATTGGTATGACTTTTATTAGTGAAACCGATCTTAAGTAATCACTCAAGATGGTATGATCGATGTCTTTTAAATAGCAACTTTTATCTAGCAATTGGGGAACCGATCCTAGTAAGAGGGGAATCGATCCTTGTAAGAGGTGCACCACGTTTTTAGTAGATGGGGGAACCGATCCTATGAACATGTGCAACAAGTTTGTAGTTTTGGGGGAACCGATCCTATGGACATGTGCAACCGAATACAGGTAGTTACCATAAGTTATGGGGAACCGATCCTAGTACCTAGTCAACCGAATTTTTGTAACTAGTGTAACTATGCACAGTACTCACATGGAGGTAGAACCGAACTTGTTTTGGTAGAACCGTGAAACCCATGATTGGTGATTTGATAGGATAATCAATCACATAGTTCTTGGAATTCCGACGAGCAAATTCTAAACTTGTTTGGAAGTGTGGCAAATCGTTTCCAAGATTGTAAGTATGAAAAAGGACTTGCAAAGTAAAGATGTCGACATATTTTGAACATGTGCAGTAACTCTTATCATTAATTGTTCAAAGATATTCCTCAATAGCTAAAGGAGAATCCCAGGATCGAAATAAATTGAGAATCTTTTAATTAAGGTTTCTTAGCTTTTATATGCTATTTAATTTTCAGCAATTAAATGCATATCTTTAGAAAATAATAATTAGTAATGTGCATTTACTAATTATAGATTTTTCAATTAGGATTTCGGTCAATATTTGGACAATGCATTTCCAGGAGTTATGAAAACCGATTTTGTGTTTATTGCATATCTTTGAGAATATTCGGTTTGGGAAATTCCTTGGTGTCCAAACTTCCTTGTCTATAAATACTTAAGTTTGCATTCCTAGCAAACTAATCCTCAGAGCCAGCAAAACTACCTCAGTTGTGTTGTTACTGTTGGAGCCGCCTATTCGGAAAGGAAAGTAACCTAATTAGGCGAAATCTCTTACGGCCGCTCAGTTTAAAGACTTCTTTGGGATTGAGAAGCTCTATTAGTACCGTTGGTGGGAAACTAGATAATTGTAGTTTATTTTAGTTTTCGATTGATTTGATTGACTAACGGTGGTTGAACTTTTATTGCACCTGGTTTGTTTATGCTTGAGAATCTTCTCTTCTGATATAAGATTCACTCAAACTAGATCGAAGTTTCGACGGGGATCTTTAGACTGTTTGTAGATCTAAAGACGTCTTGTGATAATCCAACGTTAACAGACTCTGTTCTGTGTGTGATTGATCACAAGAGATTCAAGTTGAATGTGTGCAGGTGCTGATTGAAGATTAAAGAAGATTTGAAGACAAGAAGACTTTTTGGGTTCATAATCTTTGGTGTACACAATACTTGTTTCGGCTGGAAAGGGATCCACTATAATCGGTTTATCCTTGTGATAGATTAGATTGATTAGTTGAGTAGATCGGCATCAATACACTTCTTTGTGATTAATAGTATTGATTGCATAATCTAACAATTACTTCGGTAGTTGTTAAGAGATTGATCTAAGGACCCGACAAAGGAGTTTATTGGTTAAACGGAAGAGCCTTTGTCAAACTCATATCACTTTGTTTGAAAAGAGTTGTTACCGAACAGATTTGTTGTTCCTTTACTGTTTGGAATACGAACCAAATGAATTGTTCCAAGTGCGTGACTTACTGCAAGTTGGAGGCGCAGGGATACTGAGGAAACTAGGTGAACTATAGGTTTAGTTGCTTGGTCTCAACTATACGAAGTTGGTTTGATTTTGTATAGCGGCTTAATTCTGAGAGTATTCAATTCTGGACTAGGTCCAGGGGGTTTCCTGCATTTGCGGTTTCCTCGTTAACAAAATCTTGCTGTGTCTTTTACTTTTCTATTTCCACAATTATAATTGTTTTATTATAATTAGAAGTAAAATACACAAACGTTAATTCCTATTTTACTTGATAGACAATCCCTAGAGTTTGGTTAAGTCCGAACCTATTATCAAGTAAACATACTTCGTTATTGTATTGTCTCGATCTTGTATCCATAGACGATCACACGAAGTGTGAACCGATTAGTTGTATTGTCTCGACTTAGTCCATAGACAATTCTTTCGGAAAAGGACTTATAGGTGGAAAAGTTTTAGATTGAGTTATATTTGGGTACCCTCGTCTTTTCACACTGGATGAGCCGTTTATTTTTGCATCTGAAGCGACACAAGTGTTTTACGCGAAGGATCTATCTGACGAAAGCTGGTCTATGGTGTTGCATTCATCGCAAGGATTAAATTCCTCTGTAGATCAGCTTGAAATTCCTACTGTTTATCAGTCAGCTCTTACTGAAAATGATAATTTAGAGAAACTTATATGTGTTAATTCTATGGTTAAAAATGATGTATCTTCCATTAACGCAATGTGTTACTTTTCACATTCATCTTATAATCTGTGCTCTTTTTCTTATAAGCTTGTTTTGTGTGATAGGTTCATTATATTTGAGAAGATTGATTGATGTGTTTATATGGATAGATACAAAGGTTGTTTTATGTTTAGTTTCTTAACAGAGATGCCTGTTAATGCTTATTTTATAGGTTATTATGGCAGCAGTGGAGGTAGGTGAAAATGGACTTCCCATTTCATGCAACACATGTCAGCTCGGCCACATGAAGGTCTCCTTGATTCGTACCTATATTCCGATTTCCTACCTAACCTGGAAGCATGTGTCTGAAACATACAAAGATGATGTTTGGACCGAACTACAGGTATGGAAACTTGCCTCAATCTGATTTCTTTTCACATTTTTGTTAACTTTATTTGAGTTAGTAAGCCATTAGCTCTTTTTTCTTCTTCCAGAAATCATATCATTTACCCGAGACTTCTAAGATAAATATGGTTAAGGATATGTCTGCTCCATGTAGGAGACTTAAGTATGAGTTACCAAGATACTATCTTGATCCATATCCTAGTCACGAAGAAAGGATAGCCCATATTCCTCCAAATATAAAGAAGAAGACTAGATAAAATTCAGTGGGAATGAAAGGAAACCCAAACAGGGGGAGACTAGAGCTGATAACAAGAGGAAAAGACAACAATATGATTACTCTCATACCTCCAGTCGTAAACCTCACTCTTTGGTAAAAGATGAACTTGCACGTGTAATTATTTCATCAATTTTTTGTCGTTTATGAATCTCAACACTTACAAAGTATATGATTACTTTAATATTTCTGTCAAATTATCAATGCTACTCGACTTGTCGTATTTGAAAATGTAGGAGCCCGAAAATCCTGAAGTGAAAGTTACTACCTCTGACGTATGGATTAAAGCTCATACTCAAGAGGATGGGATAATTCTACCTAGTGTGCAGCAATACTATGTGAGTCAGATTGCATTTCATGTCTTCCTAAACTATCTACTAGTCATCAATTTTATATTTTACAAAGTGTTATGATGGACATTGCAGGATCAGCTTAAGAAGGCGCAAGAAGATATCAAGGAGAAACAAGTTGTGGGTATTCCTGTAAAAGAACTAGATGTACCTACTGCCGGTATTGTTATACAGTAACCATACAAATCTAGCTGAATACTAATTGTAGACAGAAAACTCAAATCATATCATTTCCCAAAGTGTAATAAACAATCTAAATAACTAAATGTCAAGGTAAACATATTCGACATTGTTCTTAAACAAATGACCACAAACCAAACAAAAAGCAAACAAGCAGAGTTTAACCGAGTTTCAAAGTAAACATGTTCTAGATTTTTCAAAAGTTAATAACCATAAAAAACATAAAAAAACATCATCGATCACCCCAACCTTGGTTTCTTGGCGGCCCTCCTCTTCCTTTCTCCGGGAAAATCTTTGGCATTTAGATCTTGATATGCTTTATCTTTTGATCGACATCCCTCATTCATTTGGGGGTCAACACCTCTCTTTTTCCACTATGCAACTAATTTTTTTTCCCATTTTGCTATGTCACTTCCGCTATCTCCATTCAATACAACAAATATTTAGTATACCTGTTCATATAATAATATGTACTGAAAAAGCGGGGGTCTAACAACCACACCCAATATTTCGCTTAGCAATCTGTATGGACTAACTCCAATATACTTTTAAGAGAATCAACTAGACAGTCAGACTCAATTTCTCAATTCAATCTGCAATCAAACAAATAGGAATTTGCGATCCCGATTGAATATAAGAAATAACTTGTACGGTATCAAAAACCAATATCCAAGTGTCAATCAATTTAATCAACAACCAAAGGTTGGATTCACAATTAATTGAACTTACGCACAACCTGTGATATTTCAATTATATAAACAAATATAATGCGGAAAAGAAATAACACAGACACCAGAAGTTTTGTTAACGAGGAAACCGCACTGATCAAGGTACAGTTGCGCTCCTTACGTCTTTGAATCCAAGCAGGACTCTACACACTTGATTCCCTTAGCTGATCTCACCCTAAACTAAGAGTTGTTACGACCCAAAGTCGGAGACTTGATAAACCAATCTGTCTCAAAACAAGATATTTTGGAATCACAAACGATGAGACGAAGATGATTGTGACTACTTTTTATCTTGCCTATCGGAGATTAAATCTCGAGAAATCTTAGAAATGATAGTACTCAATCACGATAGAAAACAACAAGATCAGAACACGCAACTACAGAGAAAATAGTTGGGTATGGCTTCATAATCCCAATGAAGTCTTCAAGTCGTTAACCTACAAGGTTTTAGAAAAACATAAGGTTAAAGGAGAATCGACTATAGTCGCAACTAGTATCACACAGGAGGTGTGGGGATTAGGTTTCCCAGTTGCTAGAGTTCTCCCTTATATAGTCTTCAAATCAGGGTTCACAATCATTGTTACCTTGGTAACAAAGCATTCAATATTCACCATTAGATGAAAACTTGATTAGACTCAAGCTAATATCTTTCAACCGTTAGATCGAACTTAGCTTGTTACACACAAATGAAAAGTGACTTTATTTAGATATGAGTAACCGTACCTAAACGTGTACACCTTTGTTGGCTCAACAATAGTTAACCAAAGTTATCCATATGAACACTTTCATATCAACCTTATTCATCTTAACCACAACTAGTTCAAATGACTCAAATGAAACTAGTTCTAGAGTTGTTCAATTGTTTATATTCTCATAGAAGTATACAAGACACAATTGAAGCAAATCAATTTTGATTCACTCGAATCAATTCATGAACATTATAGCCACGGTTTGCAAAAGATTACATTCCTTAATATATAAATGTATTAGTTCATGAACAAACCGATTTTAGAACATAACCCACCCAAGTATGCAAATGGGTGTTGATGGTGGTTTTTAGTATAGGGCGAAAATTGTAAAAGTCTGTCTACCTGACCCAGCATCAGAAGTAGTAGACCTTGATATGTTTATATTCTGCAAGGAATATGAAGAATATATCAGAATCTGATGAGTGCTTATGTCTCTCTTCATATTATATTGAAACTCAAGCTCCTAGATGAATTGTTCACTAGTATAGAGCCTAATGAGTATTTAAGCTCCTAGATGCATTACTCACTAATGCCGGAGCCTGCCGAGTATTCATTCCATGCTATATTCCCATCCAAACTCTTGATCTTGACATGACATGACAATTAATGTTCGCTCGCAACTGAGTAGCATGAATTTCCCAAAGTGTCGGTATTAAGATACGCATGGAAATACTCAATTAGAGGCATGCAAAGTTATGTTGCCCTCTGAAACATAATTAGTGATTTTGTATGAACACACAAAATTCACCAGAAATTGATTGATTTTATGTCAGCTCACAAAATTCAATCTTTCTAACCTAATTTTATTAATTTACAAAATTAGGTTTTTTGCGCCCTGCGCGATATTTCGAACCCTATTGGTCGAAACTAATCCTAGAAACACTAGGAAATTAATCCGCCATGGAGCTAGTAGGAGCAAAGTCCTACCAGAAATCAGAAAACAAGAAATAAAAAGGAGTTGTGGCAAATAGGAGAAACAACAAGAGGAGGCGTGGCCGCGCCATTTGGCAGACCGATTCGCCTTAACAGGCGCCACCTGTGGCCGGCCGGCCACACACCATGTTGCTGCTTTCTTCCCCCTCTCCCATCGACCAATCAGATCGCTTTAAACCCGCCACACGCACTTTTAAATAAAGTTGGTAGTTGGTTGGTCTATGCGCCCAATTCCTTAAGGAATCTAATCTAGGATGCCCATGTCAGTCTCAAAAACGATCACATCCGCACATTTTGGCCAGTCGATTTATCAAATCTAGCCAATTCTTGGCATGGCCGGACAAGCACAACCATATATACTGGTGGGTTCACTAATGCCTTGGCCAGTCGAAATCATTCCAACTCGCAAGCGGAGCCACCAAACGTTTACCCAACGTAGGTTGGCCGCGCGAGTTATAAAACCCTAATTATGTTAGCAGCAGCATATTGCTTCCGCAAAATAATCTTGACCGCCCAACTTCGCCAGCCGAATTGACCAGCCTAGATTTAACCTCGAACAACGGATAAGGCATGGATACGTTCACTAGTGGCTTGATCGTGACACTGGCCGGTCGAATAAGTCACAGCATGCCGCCAACACCAAAAACGTTGGCCCAAAATGGGTTGTCCACACGGCCTCTAAAACCTAAATTGAATCAACGACGGCCATTAACTGTCGCAAATCATCTCGGTCGCACAACGTCGTTAGTCAAATCGTCCGGCCACACTCCTATTCTAGGCTTTCAACAAAATTTCACCGTGACCATTGGCCGCTCCTCTTCCATAAGGAACAATTGGACACGCCGCGGCCTACACATATGGCTTCTGAACGATCACCCAAAGATTGGACGAACAACTGGGAGCATTGGGTAAATAATTTTAGTATGAGTTACATGCCAAAAGTTTCGTATGGATGTCTAGCATAACATACTAAAAAATCACATCAATCGGATTAACGAGCTAAAAGATACAGCTTAAAAGGCGAGCTAGGTCATGGCTGAAAACTGACAGAATTCCTCCTGAGTTTTTACTGTCGGCATCTTTTCACCTCCTAAACGACATCAAAACCTAAATATTCCAACGTGGGAATATAGGAAATTATTTTCTGATAAGAATGGAGCGGAGGATCGTTAAAATACAAGTTCGTATGAGAATTCTACAGCAGTTTTAGTGAGGGTCTCAGATCTGAATTTTCTGATTACTAAATTTCATGAATTAGCACAAACTTCTGCAAATCATCTCAGCCATCTAACTTGGCTAGCCAACTTAACCGGCTTAGATTTAATTTGGGACAACCAATAGGACGTCAAAATAGCTACCAGCCACCATTCTCCTATAGGGACCGATCACCACATCTTTAATGTACATGGATAGCTCCTGGCAGCAACTCACACATGACCACCCGCCACCTAGCTTGCACGTGATTGGTCAGAATAACTAGCTCTTGCAAACAAGACCCATTCAATAGCCTGCTGCATATTTTCCACGAAAATACTCGAGACATCAAACATGTCACAAACTGGGGGATGTTCATCAGGGTATTGGTCTGGCGGTTTACAGCATGCGGCGTGCAACACGCCCATTATGAGAAAGTGTCAGGAAAAGCGGACAGTTAGTGGCAGCAGAGAAGTAGTGGGTGTGTACCGACCCGTCTTCCCTCATTAAAAGACGTGGTTTTCGACATTTTCACACGATATCGCTTCTACATCACTCAACTACTCCCATTTCCTATGAGATCAGGGTGCATTCAACAATGACTTATATAAATAGGTTTTCAACCTATTTCAACCAACGATAGAGTTTGGGTTATCAACACAGTATCCAGAAAACACCAAAGAACTGATAGCTTACATTCCGCAAGCCAGTTCCATATTCTGATACAAGTCATAAAACAACCACACCTTATCAGTTAACCATTCTGATCTCAACACCTTCTTCACTTCCCTCCCTAAGATCAACCCTTCTCCTTCATTTTGTGACTGAAGCAAGTCTGGAACGACCATTTCTTGGTTTAGGCCAGGATTGTACAGATTGATCTCTCGAATCCAAAGTACTCCCGTGCAGTGCATTTGTTTAGGATTTGAATTCGTTTCTCATCAACACACCAAAATTTACCAAAACCAGCAGAATCAGTTTTTACCCCAAAACAACTGGTACGCATACCTAAGTGGCCGGACTAAGTTTGGGTTCGCCAGTACATGAACGACTACGCATACCACAAAATTTAGTAAAGTCCCGGAACTTGAACCTCACGCCAGTACGCGTACCGGTATGCGTACTTAGTTCCCGGACTTCTACTAAACCAATCAGTACGCATACGGGTATGCATACCATGGTTCCCGGACTTGGAATAACTTGCAACAGTTAGCATACAAGTACGCATACTATGCTATATCCAATCATGGTTATTTGTTCTAAACTCCCATTTCAATCATTGAAACATTCTCGGAAGACGACAATAGCTGTCTACACAAACTATTAGCTTCAAAGCAATTTTCAAGTGATCGAATGATCAATACGAAATATTCCGAGTCTACATCAAATGACTGTCTCACACAAATCATGTAAGATGTTACCAGGTGATTTTCACATGATCATCCTTTGACTTTCGTCAAGAATATAAGATGAACTTGGTTAAAGCGAAAGCTTACCAACACATATTTCAAGAAATATGTAAGCGAGTTAAACTTAGCTCGAAATATCAAATGTGTATAATCTAAGTCTATATAACTATACGAATTTTGTCTCAAATAGGAGATAGAGTAGATAGATTTATGAGTGATAGATTAGTTCAAGTCTCCACATACCTTTTGTTGATGGAGTTCCACAAGCTCCCCTTGGTAGTTCTTCGTCTTCAATCGATGAAAGCCGTGAAATCTAATGCTCAACTACACTTTCTATCCTAATCCGAGACTTAGCTATAAGTAGACTACAAATCAAGACTTATAGTTTTAGCAACTAAACTTGACAACAAGCTTGAGATAGCAACGCTTGCGAGTTCAACCGAGCAGTGCTCTAACATGTACATTAAAAAGAATAAGCGATAAACAATACGTACCACCAAGGAATTTTTTTGTGAGAGTTCATGACCCTTGAGAGTACAATAAGAACATGTCAATATTTTTAGAGCACTGCTCGGTCGAACTCGCATGCGTTTCTATCTCAAGCATGTTTGTCAATGTTAGTGATCAAAACTATAAGTTTTGATTTCTAGTCTACTTATAGATGTCTCGGACTAGGACATAGACTGTGTAGTTGAGCCTTAGACTTCACGGCGGTCATCATTTAAAGACGAAGAACTACTAAGGAGAGCTTGTGGAACTTCATCAACAAAAGGTATGTGGAAACTGAAACTCATCTATCACTTGGATAGTCTATTTCTACTCTATCTCCTATATTGAGACATAAGTCGTGTTACGATATAGTTTTCTATTATACACATTTGAGATTTCGAGCTGAGTTTAACTCGCTTACATATTTCTCGGAATATGTGTTGGCAAGATTTCGCTTCGACCAAGTTCATCTTATATTCTTGACGCAAGTCAAAAGATGATCATGTGAAAATTGCCGAGTAACATCTTACATGGTTTGTGTGATACAATCATTTGGTGTAGACTTGGAATGTTTCGTTATGATTATTTCAATAACTTGAAAATTGCTTTGATGCTAATAGTGTGTGAAAAAGGCTATTGTCATCCTCTAAGAAAGTTTCAATGATTGAAATAAGAGTTTAGAACACTTAACCATTACTGGATATAACATGTTGTGTACTCTTGCACATATGTAATCCATGTCCGGGAACCATAGTATGCGTACCCGTACTGATAGGTGTTTAAAAACACCTCTCTAAGCATCGATTCGTTATGCTTTCTTAGCTAGTTTTCTTGCGAAATTGTATTATTAGCTTTCTTTTATATTTTATGGGAATTTTGGAGCTTATTCTCGAAAAGAACAAGAAATCGTCCAATTTGCCAAAAGAGAGGCGGAATTATCATTGCATGGGAAACCACTACCAGTAGTCACGTGGGCGTTAAGAAGTACCTAGCTGAAATCCATTATGAATTGCTGGAGGCGGCCAAAGAAGGCAGCCATTTGATTCTAAACGGATTTACTATAGGCACCCGCTCAAGTTACTCATGGCCACCATCCTCTTTGCCTTAATCTAACACCAGAAAAATCAGGTCGAGTCCTCTTTCCGTCCCAGCTTACTCTCGTTCTACCAGTTCTGCACTAAACCTTGCCACCGGCTAGCCATGGGTAGAAGAGATCTTTTGCTTTGCTTTGCTTTGAAATTCTAGAAATCCAGGGAAGAACAAGGATTAGCAGCAATACAAGTTCGTGGTATTTTGAAGCCACCAAGCAGGGAGAAGACTTGAGTTGCTTCCGTCAATTGTTGAAGATGAATGAAGGAGATTAGTAAGCTTATATGGGTCTGTGAAAGGTTAGGATGAATGGGTTTTGCTGAATTTGAAATCTCAATCGAGAATTCAGTGAAGAAAGAATCAGCAGAGGAAGTTGAACGAGTTGGTGCTGAAAATGTTCGTAAAAAGGCCTGAACGACACAGGTATTTGAGATGGGTTTGTTAACGCCGGCAAGCTCAGGTCAAGGTTATACTCGACGAGAGGTTTCAGAGGTTAAGACAAGAACGGAGAAACTAGTTTATACAGAGTTTAAATCAACGGGAAGCTGAGCTTGAGTTGATGGAAACGAGTACTGAGTTTGTGATGGAAGAAAGGAGAAGAACTGAACTCGTGGTTGTTGGTCGATGATCGAGACAGAGTTGATGCTGTGATGCCGCTGTAAGGGATTGCTATGATTAATGGCAGTGATGGTGATGTCATAGATGGAGAAGATGCCTGCGATCGATGGTGATGGGAATGATTGTTAATGGCCTGGTGGTTGACTTGTGATCGATGGAAAGAGTTTGAAGAAGAATAATGGATTTGATCTCGAGTGGGACAAGCTTGCTGGGTTAATTGTCGAACAACAAAGAAGAAGATCAGGAAGGTGGGTTCGGCTAGAGACAGCAGAGTCTGTGGTGGTGATCGAATACTGAGGTTAACAGCAGCTCGTGGTAAGGGAAATGGTCACTGCGAGTTTGCTGTGGGACTGTTAAGAGTTGATAGCCGATGAGACGACGCTGCAGTGGTGATGATCGGTGATTTTCTGGTGCTGGTACCTGATGGAGGAGGAAGTTGTTATCAGACCGAGAGATATGGAAGGAGAGGAACACGGCAGTAACGAGAATGAGCTGAGTCGTTT
This sequence comes from Papaver atlanticum, assembly GCA_023531105.1. Classification (NCBI taxonomy): domain Eukaryota; kingdom Viridiplantae; phylum Streptophyta; class Magnoliopsida; order Ranunculales; family Papaveraceae; genus Papaver; species Papaver atlanticum. The sequence continues at coordinate 1,421,283 of JAJJMB010013814.1, read as the reverse complement.
TTATTGATGCTTGAAGTAAGGATGCTGCTACCATAGATGGCAGTGAGAACGATGAAGGTGGTTTGAGTCTGATGGCAGAGAATGGAGTTGTGCTGTGGCTGTTAGTCGGTCGAATGAAGGAGTCGAGCTGAGTTGAACTCAAGTTGTTGGTGCTGATCGGTGATGATGCTCGAGTCTCAACAAAGTCAGGAAAGATGGTCAATGGTGACGGGAATGATGAGAAGATATTGGAGGAGCAGAGTACGGCCGAGAGCATGTATTTTTCACGGAGACATGTATTGGTGGGAAATCTGAAGGAATAAAGGAGAGTAAGGCTGTCAGTACCAGCGGACTGACAAGCCATTTGCAAAATGGGCTAGGCTTCTACAGCTGCTGCGCGACCCATTTAGGCTATGCTAAGAATTCTATTTCTCGACTGTGTTTTTGGCCAGAGTTTGGCAAGCCACTTTGCACGGAGTGTGATGCACGGGACACAATTCTTAAGGAGGTGCACTTTCCTATCTTAGCTAGGTTTTCTAGTTTCTTCAAGAAGAGGTTTCAAAACTCTATATATAGAGAAGCCTAGATACAATTTGATATATCTTGTACTCACCGGTTTTCTCCCCCTTAGGGAGGAGAACTATCACTTTTCTATATTCTTTTGATTGTTAAGGATGAATCCAAAGTTCTAATTGTGAAGCTCAATTATTTATAAGTTTATTTCGAGTTTTAAAGTTAATCATTGTGGATTGTTTTTACTACATCGAAGGTTTATGATTGGTTCTTAGACTGGTTTGGGTGCGCAACTAGATTAGTCTATTAATCATTCTAATGCTAGTAGAGATTTGAGCGATCCGTAATTGTCGCTTATCTCCTACACAAGTAGAAATCGCAAGACCTTGCGGAGGGATTCTGTGGAGCATTTGCGAGTAAAGATAACACCAGTAAGTGGACCGAGCGTACCGAGTTTAACTGTTGGGATCAAACCTAAATTCACAAACCCTAAAGCATTCGATTGAGTTACACCTTGTAAGCGTACCTCAGGGCGGCTCAGTTGAATAGAATCCGGTAGTCAAGCGCTTTCGTATCCGGTGATACAAGGAATTTTGGGGATAGCTAAGCGTACCTGCTATTCTACGGTTGGTGACAATTGATTCTAACAAGAGATAAACGGGTACACTATTGAGTTAACGGTTAGTAACGATGAAGGATTTCTTAATTATCATCATCTTTTTCTTATTATCCTTTTTATTCTCCTTTAGGTAACATATCAATTGCATTACTCCTCGTGGGAACTGGGAACTATCCTTACTACCGCTTTATTACTTGTTAATTAGTGGGAAACATTTTATTATTTTGTTGAGTAAACGACGCTCATCAAATTGGCGCCGCTGCCGGGGAGTAATTGCTAATTCGTTTGTTATTTGTTTTGGCTTAAAAGTTTTGTGGGTATATCTCTCGTAATCCCTCACGAGACTATAACTCGTCCACTAGGGACACCTAGGGGTTTGAAGGCTTGTTACGTACACGTACCTGTTGGCTGAGAAATCCGGGAACCTAAGTATGCGCACCCGTTCGCGTACTGGCGTAAGGTTCATGTCCGAATACTTCTGCTGGGATTGGAAGTACGCGTACCCGTTTGCGTACTGGCGAAACCCAATCTTGGTCCGGGTATTTCAAGTATGCGTACCCGTTTGCATACTTGAAGGTTAAAGTTCTAAAATCGGTTGTGTACATGAACTTAAACATTTATATAATAAGGAACGCAACTGTACCTTGAATCAGTGTGAGATTGATTAGGGTTCAATTACAGTCCAGTCCGAAGTTCATTGGTAATAGGCTAGTGTTTTTAGCGGCTTTATACAGTGTGGTGTTCAAAGCTGGACTAGGTCCCGGGGTTTTTCTGCATTTGCGGTTTTCCTCGTTAACAAAATTCTGGTGTCTGTGTTATTTCTTTTCCGCATTATATTTTGTTATATAATTGAAATTTCACAGGTTGTGCGTTGTATCGATCAATTAGGAAATCCAACCTTTGGTTGTTGATTGAAATTGATTGATCCTTGAACATTGGTCTTTGGTATCATTCAAGTTACTTCTCTTATATTCAATCGGGCTCGCAAATTTTTATTTGCTGATTGCAGATTGAATTAAGAGTTAGAGATATAAACTCTTGTATATACTTTTCTCTAGATTGAGTCTGATTGTCTAGTTGATTCTTTAGAAAGTATATTGGAGTAAGTCCTCTCAGATTACCAAACGAATTGTTGGGTGTGGTTGTTATACCCCTGCATTTTCAAATATAGAGGATGGTTCAAATGTCATAGATGTGCAGGCTGCAAGAAAAACGGTAGAACCTGAAAAATTGGAAATAGAATTTCCAGTAGACAAAGTGAAATCAATTTTATCCTCCAAAGTGGTTGAAGTTTCTCCCGGACGAATATCGAGATTGATGTACGTATTGCTACAATTATCAAAATCAATATTTTCACAGAGGAGTACAACACTTGATTTTTCGTCTTCATTAGAATCATAGTGATCATACATTTCATCAAGAGTTGCAGCAAGACCTTTGTTTCCAGTGTATTTTCTACGATTCGGACACTTATTTGCAAAATGACCAAAACCTTTACACTTGAAGCACTGTGGCATATCCTCGTCATCAGCATCGTAGTATCCCTGTTTTTAGGATGAACACGATTATGAGGTTTAACTGATGACTTAGGTTTATCTCTAGTGAACCGTTTACTTCTCTTAAAAAGAAGATCTCTAAACTGTCTTGTGATCAAAGAGACTGACTTGTCAAGATCTTCATCTGATGAATCAGTCTTAGAAGGATCATCTTCAGAGATGCCAACACTCTTACTTTCATCAAGTAATTTAGTGTTCTTTTGTACTTCGAAAGCAATATCCTTTCCAGATTTGGATACATGCTCATGATCAAAGATCTTTAACTTCCCAACGAGAGTATTTGTGGAAAGCGCATCAAGGTTATTTCCTTCAACAATGGCATGTTTCTTAGAATCGTATATAGATGGCAATGATCTGAGAATTTTCATCACAACGTCCTTTTAATGAAAAGTCTTACCCAATGCAAAAGATGCATTAACAATTTCAGACACTTTGTGATTAAACTCATAAAATGAATCTTCATCTGTCATACGAAGGTTTTCCCAATCAGAATTTAGGTTTTGAAGCTTATCTTCTTTTTCACAGGTATTCCCTTCAAATACGGTTTCTAAGATATCCCAAGCATCTTTAGACCGAGTGCACGTAGTCACATGGTGCTGAAGATCTGGGGTAATGGCATGGATGATTGCATTCAATCCGTCGGAATTTTTCTTTACAGCAAGAATCTCGACAGCATCATAATCACCGATATCCTTTGGAATAGTTACATCGCCTACTGTAACAACCGGAGGAAAATAGCCACTAACAACATAAACCCATGATTGAAAATCACACGCTTGAAGAAAGGCACGCATAACAATTTTCCACCATAAGTGATTCGAGCCATCGAAGACTGGCGGTACGTTTATAGAGATAGCACTTCTGCCCATAGAGTCAGATCGCTACAAATACAGATTTATAAGGTCTTAAACGTGTTTGCCTGCTCTGATACCAATTGAAAAAGCGGGGGTCTAACAACCACACCCAATATTTCGCTTAGCAATCTGTATGGACTAACTCCAATATACTTTTAAGAGAATTAACTAGACAGTCAGACTCAATCTTAAGAAAAGTATATCAAAGAGTTATATCTCAATTTCTCAATTCAATCTGCAATCAAACAAATAGGAATTTGCGAGCCCGATTGAATATAAGAAATAACTTGGACGGTATCAAAAACCAATATCCAAGTTTCAATCAATTTAATCATCAACTAAAGGTTGGATTCACAATTGATTGAACTTACGCACAACCTATGATATTTCAATTATATAAAAAAATATAATGCGGAAAAGAAATAACACAGACACCAGAAGTTTTGTTAACGAGGAAACCACAAATGCAGAAAAACCCCGGAACCTAATCCAGATTTGAACACCATACTGTATTAAGCCGCTACACACACTAGCCTACTCCAAGTTAACTTCAGACTTGAATGTAGTTGAGCCCTAACCAATCTCACACTGATCAAGGTACAGTTGCGCTCCTTACGTCTCTGAATCCAAGCAGGACTCTACGCACTTGATTCCCTTAGCTGATCTCACCCACAACTAAGAGTTGCTACAACCCAAAGTCGAAGACTTGATAAACGAATCTGTCTCACACAAAAAAGTCTATTGAATAGATAAATCTGTCTCCCATAGATATACCTATGAGTTTTGTTCCGTCTTTTGATAAATCAAAGTGAACAGGAACCAATTGATATACCGGACTTATATTCTCGGAGAACAACCTAGAAATATCAATCACCTCACAATAATCTTAATCGTATGGTAGCGAAACAAGATATTGTGGAATCACAAACAATGAGACGAAGATGTTTGTGACTACTTTTTATCTTGCCTATCGGAGATAAAATCTCTAGCAAATCTTAGAGAAGATAGTACTCAATCACGATAGAAAACAGCAAGATCAGAACACGCAACTACAGAGAAAATAGTTGGGTCTGGCTTCACAATCCCAATGAAGTCTTCAAGTCGTTAGCCTACAGGGTTTTAGAAAAACCTAAGGTTAAAGGAGAATCGACTATAGTCGCAACTAGTATTACACAGGAGGTGTGGGGATTAGGTTTCCCAGTTGCTAGAGTTCTCCCTTATATAGTCTTCAAATCAGGGTTTGCAATCAATGTTACCTTGGTAACAAAGAATTCAATATTCACCATTAGATGAAAACCTGATTAGACTCAAGCTAATATCTTTCAACCGTTAGATCGAACTTAGCTTGTTACACATAAATGAAAAGTGACTTCATTTAGATATGAGTAACCGTACCTAAACGTGTACACCTTTGTTGGCTCAACAATAGTTAACCGAAGTTAGCCATATGAACACTTTCATATCAACCTTATTCATCTTAACCACGATTGTTTATATTCTCATAGAAGTATACAAGACACAATTGAAGCAAATCGATTATGATTCACTCGAATCAATTTATGAAGATTATAGCCACGGTTTGCAAAAGATTGCATTCCTTAATATATAAATGTATTAGTTCATGAACAAACCGCTTTTAGAACATAACCCACTCAAGTATGCAAACGGGTACGCATACCTAAGTGGCAGGATTAAGTTTGGGTTCGCCAGTACGCGAACGAGTACGCATACCACCAAATTCAGTAAAGTCCCGGAACTTGAACCTCACGCCAGTATGCGTACCGGTATGCGTACTTAGTTCCCGGACCTCTACTAAACCAATCAGTATGCATACGGGTATGCATACCATGGTTCCCAGACTTGGAATAACTTGCAACAGTTAGCATACAAGTACGCGTACTATGCTATATCCAATCATGGTTATTTGTTCTAAACTCCCATTTCAATCATTGAAACATTCTCGGAAGACGACACTAGCTGTCTCACACAAACTATTAGCTTCAAAGAAATTTTCAAGTGATCGAATGATCAATACGAAACATTCCGAGTCTACATCAAATGACTGTCTCACACAAATCATGTAAGATGTTACCAGCTGATTTTCACATGATCATCCTTTGACTTTTGTTAAGAATATAAGATGAACTTGGTTAAAGCGAAAGCTTACCAACACATATTTCGAGAAATATGTAAGCGATTTAAACTTAGCTCGAAATATCAAATGTGTATAATCGAAGTTTATATAGCTATACGAATTTTTTTCTCAAATATGAGATAGATTAGATAGACTTATGATTGATAGATAGGTTCAATTCTCTACATACCTTTTGTTGATGAAGTTCCACAAGCTCCCCTTGGTAGTTCTTCGTCTTCAATCGATGAACGCCCTGAAGTCTAATGCTCAACTACTTTCTATCCTAATCCGAGACTTAGCTATAAGTAGACTAGAAATCAAGACTTATAGTTTTGGCAACTAAACTTGACAACAAGCTTGAGATAGCAACGCTTGCGAGTTCAACCGAGCAGTGCTCTAACATGTACATAAAAAGAATAAGCGATAAAAAATACGTACCACCAAGGAAAAAATCTTATGAAGTCCGACATTAGAAGATTCAGTAGAAGCTGGATAATAAGTTGTAGTGGGAGGATTTCCCGGGGGTGGGGTGGGGGGACTGGTAGGCGGTCGTACAACATAAGGATGTGAGTAATCGAGATAATACCTTATGTAGTCAGGATAGGCTTCATCACTGTTGTCCAAAAATTCCCAATCACTCCTATTTACTAAACAACGGGTTGTTCTTTCCCTCCAATGTTCTAGAAGTGGGTTTGGTTTATATGTTACCACCATTTTGTTGTCATGTGATTGGCACTCAGAAAAGTTATGATATAATATGCTAATCTCCTATACCAAACTTTGTTGCCTTGACGCCCAAAATATTAAACCTTCTTAACTAATAGGATTACAACCTAATTGAAGCATCAAATCCTGATTATATGTTACCACCAGTTTGTTATCATGTGATTGGCATTCAGAAAAGTGATGATATAATCTGCTAGGCGTAATCTCTGAAACCAAACTTTGTTGCTGTGACGCCTAAAATATTAAACCTTCTTAGCTAATCGGATTAAAACCTAATTGAAGCATCAAATCTAGATTATCAATCTTGAGAACCATATATTTACATAAGGTAAACTTGAACAAACCCAAACTCTCTGATACTATATAAATGAAAGTTTCTCAAGTGATATAATATTACTGTGTTGTTTTACAGATAAAGAAAGAATACATATATAAAACATACACAATATCTCTACTTCGATTCCACCATCCCTAGCGAGGTTGTAGACATCATTAGTTGTTAATTTTGTGATGAGACCGTGTTTCATTCATATTTATGTTTTTATGATGGTTTTAATTCAATCCTGGTAATCTGAGTTTCTGATGCTGGTGACTGCCTTAATTGGATTGTGGTGATGATGTAATTTTTGGGTCTATGCGAATTTCGATCAATCTTTTTTCTGCAACATCCGTTTTCAAGATCTGTTAGGCCAGGTAAATTTTTTCATCACCTCTTATTCATATCACTTGAGTTATTTCAGAGACAAAGGGGTATTATTCTTCTGGAAGACTCAGATTCTTATTGCAGCAATGGACTTGCCCTATGTTTTCAAATGAATGCCCTTATTCTTTCAGTGTCCTTGCTGTTAGTAACCCTTTAATCATGTTATTCCCTTATTTTCAAAAGTTGGTTGTAAATCTCCTCTAGCTACCTTTCAATACATATCCAAAATTGCACAATCTTATTACTTCAATTCTTATTCTCAAACCCTAATTATTCAACCATGTCTGTGTTTTTTCATGTAAACCTGTTGGTTACCTCCTTCACCTTATGTAATTGCCTATTTTAGTATGTCCATAATTTGATTTAGTCACGTGTCTATCGTTTTTCAATCCATCAGCCTCCCTTTGAATATGAAGTTGATCTATGTGAGGCTAATCGGTTATGGTTGCCTTGATTTAATCCTTTTTGGAGGTCTCGCAGTGGATGGTATGCAAGACTTTTGGTATGTGTGTTGTCGTATCTGCTAAGGTGTGTTGTTACCCTGAAGGGTTAGAGTACCTAAACAAGAATCGAGAGTTTTTTATGTGGTCTTTTTCATGCTTTTGCTTTGGGAATTTTTTATTTATAATTTACTACTATGGATTTGATATTACCTTGTTTAACCTATATCTGCTACACTTTGGGAAGGCTAAACCATATCATTAGGGAATGAATCTTCATCCTGATGCTAGTCGATGTCCTCTATTTTTGTTAAATCCAAGTCTGGTCAGGAGTAAAGTGAGTTATATGAAGATGACAATGAATATAGTTTTTGGGAATTTCAGATTATAAGTTATTAATAGTGATTTCAATCAATATTACCCAAGGATAATAATGCTCAACATCCGATGCACCAATCGCCATCAAATTCAGAAACATGATCCTTTTTATGAACTATTTGAAGATTTTCAAGTTCCTCTATCACAATTTAGCATTATTGGCCTATTAGCCTCATGAAATGCTTATGGGTCGGCGGATAATCCTTCAATTTCAGTTTGCTGAATTTATAGGACCTAATCTGTTTTCTTAGTTAAATTGCGTCTTTGTATTTTCTCGTTAACTGTAATGGAGTCCTAGTGTAGCGTCTTTCTATATTTCTAGTTTACTCTACTGGTAATTCTCTCAAACATAGCCCCTTTATGAACTCGTAATTGTTAAGAACCTTTATTTGTATCACATTTTGTAAGTGATATATCTATAAAGCACAACTCTAATAAACATAATGTCTGTCTACAAAATTAGGTAATGTAGTTCTTAGGCTTGGTATAGATAGTTAATTTAGACCTTCCGGCTAAATACACAAGTCAAAATTTTCAGTATGGATCAAGTAGAAAAAATAAAAGATACGTGCAGTTCACTTCAGCATCTAGATACAAAGGTCCGATTAGCATCTCGAATCAATTGCATCGAAATCCTCCACCAACAACCAAGTTCCTTTAGGCACAACCGCGTCCACCAAAATTGCAACTTTTCTTGTGGAATACGTTCTTCGAAGGATTACGATCCCTCGACAACCTCAGCCACATCTACCTCACCAGTTACAACAGCTACCAAGTGCAATTATAATCTGAAGACTGGTGTTCACTCTCTACTCTACTATCATGTTACTGAAGATTATTGGCTTACCGGTTCAATTATAACCGATGACTATTTGGGTATCACTTACCCTAGTATAATAGTTCTTTATTAGTTTAATAAATATCATGCTTAAAGGGAAAAAAATATGCATAGCGTGGATATAAAGCATGAGCTCTCTCCTACATTGGGTTGCACTGACGCAGACTCAAACAAATTCTAAAAAAATTAGAATGCAAACACGTTATGAAACTAGTGATATTTTCCACTAAAACGTATATATTATGAATGCAATTTCTTAACAATACTAATAAATTGTTGATAAATAACAAATTTTTGAATGAATAAGTATATATGTCAATAAAATAGCACATATACAAAAATTCCAGGCATTATTAATGCGTATTTATATTGAAATAGTATGTGACATATGCATATGATGTCACTAATGTGTCTAACGCGGAGATACGCGCGTCTAAGCATCGGACACGGACACATGACCATTTTAGACGCATCCGTGCTACCAAGCTCCCACATACTAATTTTTTTTTTTTTTTGCTCCATAAGTTTCACAACATATTTTATTTCTCTCTATTTATTTTGCTTCTCGTCTGAAACCGAAGGAGTTTGGGAAGAAACACAACTGAGAAAATTTGTAAACAAGGTGAGTATATATAGGGTTTTATTTATTTCATTTATATTTATTCGTTTAGATTTAAATTGATTTTGAGCTTCTATATGACATTTGTGCTTTATCTTGATCAGAGTATCTTTGATTCTACTAGTTGTATCCATTATTTGCTTCAACGTGAAGTTTGTTTATCAATGATTTTTGAGATTGAGGATTGAAAAAAATAATTATCATGTCTTTGATATTTCCTTGCTTAACCTGTATCTGCTACACTTTGGGAAGGCTAAACCATATCATCATGGAATGGATCTTGACCCCGATGCTAGCCGGTGTCCTCCATTTTTTATTAAATCCAAGTCCGATGAAGAGTAAAGTGAGTTCTATGAAGATGACAATGAATAGAGTTTTTGGGCACTATGATTTCTTGAGGTTCTCCTTCTTCGAAATATTAATTTCAGATTATCAGCTATTAAATAGTGATCTCAATCAATATTACCCAAGGATAATAATGCTCAGCATCAGAAACACCAAATTCAGAACCATGATCCTTTATGAACTAATTGAAGATTTTCAAGTCCCTATATCACAATTTAGCACTATTAGCCAATTAACCTCACGACATACTTATGGGTCGGTGGATAATCCTCCAATATTAGTTTACTGAATCTATAGGACCTTATCTGTATTCTTAGTTAAATTGCGTCTTTGTATTTTCTCATTAACTGTAATCGAGTCCTCGCAGGAACCTTTATTTGTAACACATTCTGTAAGTGCTATATCTATAAAGTACAACTCTAATAAACATAATGCATGTCTATATGATTAGGTAATGTAGTTTTTAGGCTTGGTCTAGATAGTTAATTTAGACCTTCCAGTTAAAGAAAAAGTCAAAATTTTCAGTATTGATCAAGCGGAAAAATAGAAGATGAATAGGAAACATACGGGAAGTTCACTTCAGCATCTGGATACAAAGGCCTGATTAGCATCTCGAATCAATTGCATCGAACCCTCTATGAACAACCAAGTTCATTTGGGCACAACAGTACAACTTTTCTTGTGGAAAGTATTCTTCGAAGGCTCACGGTCCCTCGACAACCTCAACCATACCCCCTCACCAGTTACAACAACTAGCCCAAATGCAATCCTGATCCGGAGACTGATGCTTACTCTCTGCTCCACTATCATGTTACTGAAGATTCTTGGCTTCCTGGTCCAATTGTAACCGAGGACTATTTGGGGATCACTTACTCTAGTATAATAACTCTTTAATATTCCCCCCGTTTTAAAATAATAGGTTGGTTTCATGTATAATAAATGAGGGATCCCCTCACACTTTTATTCTCACACTATCTCACACGTTGGGCGTGATTTTTGCGAATAAAAACCAAACGGTAACGAATCTGAAGCTAATATTTTGGGGATATATTCCTCTTACAAAGATCGATTTTCCTACCGAAAATGAGCGTATTTCGAGACGTATAACACCACCATCTACTACTTTGAAAATGAACTGTTAGAAAATCAACTGATTTTTAGCCATTGATATTAAGATCGGTAGATGGTGAAGTTTTATATTTCGGAATGTGCTCATGTAGAACTTGGTAAGAGGAACATAACCCCAGGATATTAGCTTCAAATCTGATTCGGTTTAATTTTTATTCACAAAAATAACGTCCAACATACGAGATAATGTGAGAATAAAAATATGAAAGAGTCTTTCCTCATAATAAATTTTCTAAAAAAGAAAACATTCCTGAACAAAAAATTAAAAAAAAAAACAAAACAAGCGTGGCGTCTAAAATATAAGCTCTCTCCCACATGCTATCTTTTTTTCTTCTGCTCCATAAGTTTCACAGCAGATTTTATTTCTCTATCTTTCTTTTGCTTCTCGTCTGAAACCGAAGGAGTCTGGGAAGAAACACAACTGAGAAAATTTGTAAACAAGGTGAGTATATATAGGATTTCCTTTATATTTATTCGTTTAGATTTAAACTGATTTTGAGCTTCTATATGACATTTGAGCTTTATCTTGATCAGCGTATATTTGATTCTACTAGTTTGTATCCATTATTTGCTTAAGCGTGAAGTTTGTTTATAAATGATTTTGAGATTGAGAATTGAAAAAAATAAATAAAGTGATTAGGTACAAATTTCTGGCTTTTATTATGACTGTAAAGTTGCTTCAAGTATCAAATTTAATGTAAATCTCTTGCTTTTGATTGGTAAAGTGATTAGTTAAATTGGTACTCAGATACCACTTAGTGATCGATTTGATAGTGTTTTTCATTATAAATTTGTATTTGATACTGTCTTCCTTGTCTCTGGAATGAATTTCAGTTATTCGTTAGAGGTTGGATTTTATTCTTCCATCAATAATCAGTGTAGTGTTGTGAACTAGTTCTATTTCCTAATAGAGAATGACCAAAGTGTTTGATTTTTGTCCCTCTTAGACCCTCATTTTTGAAAATTAATTCTGATTCCTCACTTTCAGTTGTATTGGGTCATGAGATCTTCATTGGAATCGCTGCATCAGTTTTTGTACTAAGCTAACCACTTTCTTACTTCTCCAGAGTAGGGGTAAACTCTTTGATCGGGTGAAATTGAAATATGGAAGATAGGGGGGAGAGAATGACTAACACAGCTGAAGTTTGCCTTGTCTTCTTATTTGGGTTATGAATTTCGATTAATGGATTGGTTCTTTGTTAAAGTTATGACTGAAGTTTTATGTGAAAGTTGAATTAGATTTTATGGAAAACAGACGAGAAAAGATGGTTAATGCAGCAGAAGGTGAGCAATTCAAAAGGAAAGAGAGTGATCCTTCTCTGAAACCAAACGATCTTGATACAATGGTTTCAAGGGGAATTTTTACGTCGGGAAACAATTGGTTGGAAAATATTCCTCAGCCGTTTACTGATCATGCTGGTGATAGAGATATGATCTCTATAGCTGGGTCTGAAATCCCGTATACTAGCTTGTACCCTGTGAATGATGCTGGCGTAATGGTTGAAGAATTGACCCTTAAAAAATATAAAAGTTCACAGTTATCAGTCGTTGGGGGCTCACATGGTATGGAAGGAACTCAAAGTAGGCCGAGAAGTAGCTCAAATGTCATGGAAAGAACTCAAAGTAGGCCTAGAAGTTGGCAATACTTATACCAGCTTTCAGGTGGGTCTAGAAATGGGAGAAAGGATGGAGTTTGTATGTCCAAGGATAAGGAGCCAGTTATGTTGAGTGGTGTAGAGGATGTCGGAAATGGATTTTGGGTTCGAACTCCACAATTCCTTACACAATCAAATCAAGGTGAAGCGGAGATCTCTGGACATTTAATAAATAAAGAAAAGAAAATGGTTTCGAACTGGCAGTTGACCCTAAGAGGGGAGGTCGAAAAGGAGAAGGAGCTTTCGAGTAGATATCTAGAACCTTATGACTGTGGGTATGCTGTTGGCATCAAAGACCAGGAGAAGGAAGATGGAGCTTGTGTTATTGAAAAGTCTTCTGATGTGTCACTAAATTTAAGAGCAAAAACCAGTGATCCGGCCTTGAAGTCTTCTGATACGTCACTAACATCTTCTGCTGCTCATGGTATGGTTCATGACGGAATCAGCTTAAGAGATTGGTTGAAGCACAGGAAGTGGAAAAGTAATAAATCTGAGAGCTTGAATATATTTAAACAGATTGTAGAGCTGGTGGATTTGGCACACACTCAGCAAGTTCCCTTGGATGTTCGACCATCCAGTTTCATGATTTTTCCATCAAATCAAGTGAAATATGCCGGTTCTATCGCCAGGAGAGACTGGTTGGATAGCATAGTGAATCAGGGTAAACCCTCCTCCGAGAATCATTCGAGTAGAAAACGATACTTGGAATGTGCACATTACAACAGTAGTGCGATCTCAAAGAGTCAAAAAGGAAGCAAGAGCATTAAATTTGGTCAGCCGCATCCCCTATTACCTGTTGGATATGTCTTTAAATCTGAAACAGATAAAGAAGTGGATATCAGTTCTGGGACACAAGAATATGGGTCTCATACAGGAGAAAAAAGTAAACTCCCAATAAGAACTCAGGATAAGAGTGTCAGTACAAGTGTATCTTATACGGCTCGGCAGCAGTTGACCTCGCCAAACTTTCAATTGGAAGAGAAGTGGTATGCTAGTCCGGAGGAGCTCCATGGTAGCAGGCCGACATTGTTGTCAAACATCTACAGTCTTGGGGTTCTTCTGTTTGAGGTTTGAAGATTGGCAGTTTATGTTACATTATCACGGGATATTTCTTTCTTATATTTTCTATTCTTTCCTATCTTCTTTTTATTCTTATGCAAGTGTTACAAGGATTACGGTAGTGTTTTAAAATAATACTAGCTATCAATTAGGCTCCTTGAAAAGGCGGCTCCGATAAAATTAATATATGGGTTAGGGTAGACCGATAGATTAGTAACACTTCTTACTTTTCTTTGTTGGTACAAGCATATTACAGACAATTAAGGTTGCAAGTCTTGTGACTTTCCTGCAGAATAATTTGACTGTCCAGTTCTATGTATACCAGATGATTGCTTCTTTAGCTCATACTAGAAAAGCCATGTGACTTCGTCACACTTACTAGAAAAGCCATGTGACTTCGTCACACTTAATATCATGTTGATATTGCTTTCTCTTTAATATTAGGAGATACTAGCTGCCCCATGTTTAGCATCGAGACAAGATTTTTTTTTTTCCTAACACAGGACCTCTAGACACTGGTTCTTATTTATTTCTAGATAATTGTCTGTCTTTCAATTTCATTCAATCTGCTTTACTCAAAGAGCATGTCTTTGTTTAATTTCTTTCTCATCCTTGCGCACAATGACACAGAGTACAGATATATCTATCCTTCTTTTGGTCTTGTACCAAGTAATGATTTATAGGGTAAATGTATATAGATGGTGGTCAGCTTAATATGATTGAGACTGTGGGTCTACAACACTAACAGGTCTGAACCCCCTCTTATGTCCCCATATCGTTTGCTGTTGGTACGTATAGAGATCCTGATTTATAATAGTATGGTTGCGTAACTTCTCTTCAGTATGTTCCAGTTTAAAGGAGTTAGCATCTTATTGATATTTTCTCTCAGCTGGAAAGGAATAAGTTACGTACATCAAGTTCTAACATGGACCAGCCTCACTTTGCAGCCCCAGATTGATGCTTTGTATTTAGCAATTTATTCCTTTTCTAGAGATCCCAACATGCAAAACTTCACTTGAGGATCCGTTGCTTGTCTCAGTTTGTTTGAGAAAGAGTGTGAAGACGCTGTCCATACACTAAATAGGGGATAAACTGACACATAACAATGCATGATAGGAAGGAGGAAATGAGGAATGCAAATCAAAAAGTTGCATGTTGAATGTCATCTGTTCAGCTAAGTGTTACTGTAAGAAGCACAAGGGAAGAGGAAGAAAAGAGCACAAAGTATGATAGTTGTGTCATGAATTTCCTACATGAATCTCTGACACCCCACCTCAGAATGAAGTTGCATAAAAAATAGCATAGACGCTTCGCTGTGGGTGCTGTTTCTGTGATGCATCATGCATCTAAGTGAACTGCCCAGATATTTGTGGCCTCTAGCTTTGCTACTTCAAAATTCTTATTGATCACCTTGTCACCATTTTCACAATGTTTTGGTCACGCATCTGAGTTTTCCCTTTTACCAGTGATTGGTTGTGTTTGCTTTCCTCAGGCTAGTGGTCCCAATGAACCAATCCCAATTCATACTAAAAGCCACTCAGAGTCTATAGGCTATATAGTTAGAGAGGCATAAGGAATATGTATGACATTCTTATTTAGGATAAAATTTTATTAGCTAATCATTTGGTACTAAAAAGTGCGTGTCAGTTCTGATGACGACACTAAATGAGGAAAGATCGCATGCCTCATATTCTAGATATCACTTTATTGCTTCATCTAAAAATTGGTGCCTGTCAGTGGTAAAATAAAGTGTTGTTCTACCAAGAAATGTAAGGACACCTGCTGCTACTTATTATCCTTCTAGGCCTGATAATCTCCTGTTAAAGAATTATGTATGTGTTTAATGAAAAGAATGATAAGAAAATTAACATACAAATTATTATTTTTGGTCAGAAATTTACTGTAGTTCTCACTCTCTCCCTCTCTTTTTATCTCTCACCCATGTTTGTATACAAGTAAGTTTTTACTGATTTGGGGCATTTTTGTCAGCTGCTTTGTTGGTTCGAGTCTTCAGAAGTGCATGCTGCTGCAATGTTGGATCTACGCCATCGGATTCTTCCTCCAAAATTTCTGTCAGAAAGTCCCAAAGTGGCTGGCTCCTGTCTCTGGCTCCTTCATCCAGAACCTTCCTCACGACCAACAACAAGGTACTGTATGCAGTCTTTAATAAATAGTCAGCATAAAAGGGAAAAACCTGGATCTTTCTCCCTCAGCGGTTTGAGCTCCCTGTTGCATTTCTTTGATATCCATAACCTACAACTTGACATGATGGAGTACAGGATGGAAACTCAACTATGAGGTTCCGTAGACTTAAAAACTTAAAAGTATTGGTTAATCTTGTCAGCACCATATAATGGTGGCTTCCTCCTGATTTCGGTAATTTATATGAACACATCTCTGGGTTTTCTTTCAACATGTGAATTTAGCCCCCGTTAGAAACAATATAATCATTTTGAAATATGAATCTCTCTCCTGCGAAAAAAAGAAGAAGAGAGTTTTAAGTACGACCTAATCACAAAATTGCTTTGAATTGAGTTTTGAATTATTGTGGTTCCCCAGGCTATCATAATCAAGTTTTTCTACGATGTGTTTACAGGGTAATACTACATTCTGAACTAATATTCGAGTTTGAAGACTTTTCGTCTAAATGTCACTCACCATCATCTTTTGATGAAGATGACGCTGAATCGGATCTACTGTTGCATTTTCTCGCAACACTGAAGGAGGAAAAGGTGAAGCAGGCATCTAAATTAGTTGAAGGGATTGGGTGCTTAGAAGCAGATTTCAAGGAAGTTGAGAAGAGGTACATGCTAGGAGCTGATGAATTTCTTTCTGAGCCACACAAGAAATCCAAAGCAGGCGAAGAATTAAATCAGAAAGAATCTCGAGGCTCTGAGGCACTCTGTATGTTATCACCGTCTTCAAAAATGAAGGAAGGAAGACTGATGAGCAATATTGATCAGTTAGAGAATGCATACTTCTCTATGAGGTCCCAAATTGAGCTTTCAGAAACTGATTCTTCCACACGGGCGGATATAGATTTACTAAATAAAGCACAAAATGAGAATGAGGAGCCACTTCCAAAACAAAAAACTATTGACCATCGCCTTGGGTCATTTTTTTATGGGCTGTGCAAGTATGCCCGCTATGATAAGCTCGAATTACGGGTTACATTGAGAAGTTCAGATCTACTTAATTCTTCGAATGTAATTTGCTCTTTGGGTTTTGATCGGGATGAGGAATACTTCGCGGCTGCTGGTGTATCAAAGAAGATCAAGATCTTTGAGTTCAATGCCCTTTTAAATGATTCAGTCGATATTCACTATCCGGTAGTTGAGATGTCAAGCAAATCTAAGCTGAGTTGTGTTTGTTGGAATAACTACATCAAGAACTATTTGGCTTCAACTGATTACGATGGTGTTGTTCAGGTGGGTCTTTCTTTTGCATTATGATGTTTATTTATTTATGTATGTATGTATGTATCTATCTTTTTGGTGTAACGGAGCTATTCCAAGGGTCTTAGCCCTGATAAGACTATCTGCACAGGTACAGGTTGCTATAAACCTGCACATCGGTAAGAAGTCCTCGGAGAATTTAAAAATACGTCAACTTGTTTGTGCTCCTGATTTGATTCGTTGCCCACACAGTTATTGATGCATGTTGGTCTGACTAATTACTGTTCTAGTTACTTCATATGTTATCCTTGCTTATATGCATATATGAGCACAAGATTATTGTCGAGCAAATATTTCTAAATATCTGTATTTTCTGGACCAGTATGAACTACTGTGTACTAATTTTAAGGTGACTTTTCTCTCAACAGTAGTTTCCTTTATACTCATTTGGTTCACTATGGATGAAGTGAGTTTAGGTAAAAAGTCACCAAAACATTCTTATTTGATAATCATGGAGTATATAATATAAACGGTATCCTTGTTAGTCATGCATGTTTTAATTTGATGTTTATAAACAGTATCCTTGTTACTCTTGCATGTTTTTGTATGATGTGTATAAAGAGTTGCCTTGTTACTCTTGCATGGTTTTATTTGATGTGCGTGACGGATACAGCTATGGGACGTAAATACTGGTCAAGGGATTTTTCAATATAGAGAGCACGAAAAGCGGGCTTGGTCTGTTGACTTCTCTAAAGTAGAACCTACAAAGTTAGCCAGTGGAAGTGATGATTGTGCTGTAAAATTATGGACCATAAATGAGGTAAGAGTCAGGGTCTTTCCTTTCTTCGTGACTCAGTTTCTGACAGCTTGATCCAGTGTCGGGTGCTGATGCATGTACTCATGTCATTGTTGCATATAAGTGTCTGTTGTTGAGTAAATCTCGCGAGGATTTGTTGGTGTCTTGGTGAGTCTGGACAGAACACGAGAAAGAACAACAATAAAGAGAAGTATGTTTACGGGATCACATTTCAAATCCCGAGGCCTCTTATTTTATCCGCAGAAAACCCAGAAAATGCATCTGAGCATAATGTTTAAATAGGGGGGCCTTCTGTTAGTATACTAGTATGTCATTCATTTGTAATCTTGTTGTTCTCGCAGCATAATTAATTGTGTAACGGGTAGCAAAGAACCAAAATGCACTATAAAAGCTACAGATTAGATTCTATTCTCATATGCAACGGATTGATCTTTGAAAAGTAACACTCTCCACACACACAAAAAACAACAGCTATTACATGCATGTCATCTTAAATGTTCATTCTATTCAACGTGTTTACAGTTTCTTTGTATTTCAAAGAACCTGTCAAATACTTGCCTGTAAGGTTAAATGATTGTTATCTCATGCTTTTCATTTATACAGCAAAAATGTAATAGCATAATCAAGAGTATTGCCAATGTCTGCTGCGTCCAGTTCTCTGCTCATTCGACTCATTTGTTGGCATTTGGGTCTGCTGATTATAAGACCTACTGCTACGATCTTCGGTATACAAGAATACCATGGTGTATCTTGTCTGGGCATAGCAGAGCTGTCAGCTATGTTAAGTTTTTAAGTCCAGATACTATAGTTTCTGCATCCACTGATAACACCCTCAAGCTTTGGGACCTCAACAAAACAAGTTCTGATGGGGATTCTACCAGTGCTTGCAGCTTAAGCTTTAGAGGTCATACTAACGAAAAGGTTCATTTCTATCTATCTATCTATCTATCTATCTATCTATTATTATTTATTTTATTTATTTTTTCTTTTTTTTCTTTTCTTTTCTATCAAGTGTGGTGAATATATAGTTTCTCCTTACATCCCAACCTTTTTGCTTCTCAGAACTTTGTTGGCTTATCTGTTTCCGATGGATACATAGCATGTGGCTCAGAAACAAATGAGGTATGCCTCTCTATGACACCAAATCTGCTGCTCTTGTTTGTTTTGATCAATAAGTAGCTTAACTTTACACAAGGAGTCCCCTTTTCCAACATGATGCGTTTAAAGAGTTTTAAGACCGCAGAATCATGAATCCTTCATTATGTGTCATTTTGGGCCCAAGTAAATAATTGAAAATTAAGAACCTAGATATCTCGTTTATTCCACCACTTTGAGCACTGAAACCAACCAAACTGAACTTGAGTTTGATGAGTAACCAGAACCAAATCCTTGAGGCCCTTCCAGCGCATAACTCCTACATTAGGATCTCTGGTGTATCTCGGTATATCAGCTTCTTTCTAATAATCAAACAAGTCGATCTTTCTTCTTTTTCTTTTCCTCGTTTTTAATAGCTAGATTACCAGGAAAGTTTTAAACGGTCAGAAATCAACGTTGGCATATACCTCACCTCAACGTTCACAAAAATAGAGTAGTGATCCAATTTTTGTACGTCTTTCAGGTTTATTCTTACTACAAATCGCTCCCCATGCCGATCACTTCACACAAGTTTGGTTCAACTGATTCTGTAACTGGCCAAGAGACTGGAAGTGATGTTGGGCAGTTTGTCGCAAGTGTCTGTTGGCGAGGGAAGTCAAATATGCTCATTGCAGCCAACTCTATTGGAAGTATAAAAGTGTTGGAGATGGTATGATAAAGAAATGAAAGAAGAACAGCAATCAGCACTCTTGAGGAAATTCTTAGTCAGCTTGTGATTCCAAAAGATTGGTATTCCTCTTGCTCGAGCACTTTTCACTTAGTAAGGTTGTATCTGCTCTTCTGATAGCTGAGATGCATCTGTTTTGTCTGAACAGGAAAGGTTGAATGTTTTCTCTGGTAACTCCCCGCAAGGGTAGGATTTTCGGCGGAACAGTGTTCTCCGGGTGAACAAAAAAACCAATCAACCTCGATCAGGTGTTCTGATTTGAGTCTTCCAGATCTGTATAAATAATTAAAACTATCACCAACATTAAAACATGTCAAGAGCCCGTCACCAAGTGGGAGATAAAAGTCCTGTTAATGTATTCGGAGGATTAAAAACTTGGTGACTTTAGTTGGAGGATTAAAAAGTAGAAGATCTGCAACATACAGGATAGGCGAATGCAGCACTCGATCTTCTTGGCAACAGGAAAGCCTCAGCTCCAAGGTTAAAGTGGTGGATGAAATGGGCAGGACTGCATAGAGATGTCAAAAGGAGCATCTGATTAATGTCTTTTAGGTAGGCTGTAACTTGGAAGATTTGTGTAAGCTTACGTGATTCTAAACCATTTATCTTGCGAACCCCTGAGGTGTTTCAAAGATTTGACTTCATTTGTTACCCTTCCTGTTGGTCTTGGGGATTTATGAGCCATTGTTCTTGTTCTTTCTTTTACACCAGATTGCCCAGCTGATAGCAAACACTGTCAAATGCCAAAGTCTAGTTGAGCTGTAATTGAAAAGCTCTGCACCCATCTTATATCGAATCCATTCATGAAATAGTTCCAGATTATTTGGGAATAGTTACAATGTAACAGAAGGTGATTCCCGTCATAGATTCATCTAAACTGTTGCATAGTGGACAAACAACATATGGAATTTGAACTCTTTTTTTTTTTTTTACTCAAAAAGGGCAATATGGAATTTGAACTCCTCTTCTCATAAGATTTGTCTTTTGTTGAAATGGCATTTTGTGAAGCAGCCCATAGGAAAAATTGGACCTTGAGAGGGACAAACTTCATCCATATACTGTTAACTGGAACTAGAGAGAGAGAGGTTTGGGTTTGTGCCGATAACCAGTTGTAACAAGCTTTGGTGCTGAATACATCGTTCCCATTGCATCTTAGTTCATCTGCTTCTTCATCTATAGATGGATGGGCACCTAGCAAAGTAAATAGATAAACTACTTCTGGGATTAAGGGAGGATTTAGATTTCTCCTTAACTGAAGATTCCATGCTCCATTTTCCACCATTTCCTTTACTGTTGCGATCTTTTACTTTGAAACTTTGAAGATGTTTGGGAATCTTGTTTTGACAGTTTGGTTGTCCTTCAACTTGTCCCGCCAGAATTTTACGGCTACATCACTTTTTATTTTAATTGTTGTCATGTCTTCTAATATTTCTTTCTGTTTTTGAATTCCTTTCCACATCCCTCTACCCTGAGGTTCAGAGTTGTCGTTCAGGCTTTAACCACATATCATCCTATTCTCCCTTCATCTTATCTTCTTTTCAATGACTTTTATCCGGAACTGGTTTTTTCTTTAAAATGCCGCCAAGTCCACTTTGTCAGCAGTGCTTCGTTTGTAAGCTTTAGACTTCTTATTCCCAATCCTCCGTATTGTTTTGGTTCGCTAATCTTCTCCCAAGCCACCCAACTGATCTTCTTTTCGTCCACAAAAGAATTGTCACACTCCGAGTTCAGGCCAAGGTTAAACTTATATGGAGATCCAAACTCAAAGCGTTAGGGTCGGAATAAGTCTTATGCACGTATATATATTTTTTCTAACTCACTTTTTATACTAAGAAAAATTTAAACTTTATGTGTTAGAGCATAGCTCGGTTGAACCCACCAAGCGTTGGTATGTCAAGTTTGGTTGTCATATTTTATTGAATCAAAACTCATTTAAAGAGTCGCTTGATTATTTACTAGAGTCAACTTCGTATAGGTTAGCTAGAAAGTTACTTGGATATAAGACTTACAAGTATTACGTGAAGACTTGAAGAATGTGAAGAAGTAAAGAACTACAACGACGACATCATCCTTGCACTTGAGGTTAGTAATATTTGACTTGAACTGTTTCATTCCTAACGTATCTTTCAAGTCGTGCATATTGAAAACATAACTGCGAAGCTGTGAATGATTATACTCTAGTTAGACATAGTATTAAGGAATTACAATACGAAGTATAACGTCTATCTTTTGAACTTCGTATATAAGACATCGACGTAATCGTATGAATGCTATTGTGATTATGTATGGGTATGGGTGAAGATTTCGTCATAGGAAACAATGTTTTTACATTCGTTTAAAGGAAGTGCAATTCATAAACTTGTGTGATGAATCGAAAGGGAAATCGCTAGGCTTATTGGTAGTGTTATTCATT
>JAJJMB010013814.1:1318023-1389290 GCA_023531105.1 Papaver atlanticum | reverse complement strand
CTATAGCATAATCTGAAGCATCACACATAATCTCAAAGGGTAGGTTCCAGTTAGGTGCCTGGACTATGGGGGTGGTAGTGAGTAAACTCTTAAGCTTCTAAAAAGCTTCTAAACACGCATCATCAAAGACAAACTTAACATCTTTTGCAAGCAAATTGCAAAGAGGTCTAGTAATCAAGCTAAAATCCTTAATTAATTGACGATAAAATCCTGCATGCCTTAGGAATGACCTAATATCTTTTACGGTTTTTGGGACCTGTAAAGTCTTAATAAGATCAACTTTGGCTTTGTCTACCTCTATACCCTTAGAGGATACGATGTGCCCTAACACAATTCCTGATTTAACCATAAAATGGCATTTTTCCCAATTAAGCACTAAATTCTTTTCCTTACACCTAGTCAATACTAATGTCAAATGATGCAAGCACTCATCGAAAGATGAACCAAACACTGAAAAATCATCCATAAAGACCTCTAAAAACCGTTCTACCATATCATAAAATATGCTCATCATGCAACGCTGAAAGGTCGCAGGGGCATTACATAGCCCGAAAGGCATGCGTCTATACGCAAAGGTACCAAAGGGACAGGTAAAAGTTGTTTTCTCTTGGTCTTCTGGGGCAATAACGATCTGATTATATCCGGAGTAGCCATCTAAGAAGTAATAATGACTATGTCCAGCTAATCGCTCTAGCATTTGGTCGATAAAAGGAAGGGGAAAGTGATCCTTCCTTGTGACCTTGTTCAATTTCCTATAGTCAATACAGACACGCCATCCCGTGGTCACTCGGGTTGGGATTAACTCGTTATTATCATTCTGGACTACAGTGATACCTGATTTCTTGGGGACAACCTGAACGGGGATGACCCACTTACTGTCTGAAATTGGGTAGATAATACCCGTATCTAACAACTTAAGCACCTCTTTTCGAACTACCTCTTTCATGTTAGGGTTCAGTCGACGTTGCATCTCCCTAGAAGGTTTGGAGTCTTCCTCTAAATGAATCTGATGCATACACACAGTAGGACTTATACCCTTAATGTCTGCTATAGTCCACCCTAAAGCTTCCTTATTATCTTGAAGTACATTCACTAGCCTACTTTCCTGATCACTATCCAAATTGGAAGCTACAATCACAGGTAAAGTCTCAGATGGCCCTAAAAACACATACTTTAGAGTGTCGGGTAGTGGTTTAAGGTCCAACTTAGGAGGCTCTTCTAAAGAAGGAATTACGGTAGTCTCAGAAGCTGGTAATTGTTCGAACCTAGCTTTCCAACTATTAGTGTCTAACACAGGGTTAGAATCTAATAGTGCATTCACTTCTTCAATAGTGCTATCGTCGTCAAAATCTAAACCAAAATGGGATAGACAACTTTCTAATGGGTCTTCAGACAAAATGTTTGGTAATGACTCCTGAACTAAGGCTTCTATCATGTTCACCTCTTCAACACATGTGTCATCTAGCTCATAAGGTAGCTTACTGACATTAAAAATGTTCATCTCCATAGTCATATTACCAAAGACAAATTCATCACACCATTTCGACAGTTAATGATCGCATTAGACGTAGCTAAAAATGGGCGACCTAAAATCACAGGTATCTGGTTCTCTAGGTCAGGGACAGGTTGGGTATCTAGCACAACAAAATCCACTGGATAAATAAACTTGTCGACCTCAATGAGAACATCCTCGATAACACCTCGAGGAATTTTAACGGACCTATCAGCTAACTGCAGTGTCATCTGAGTAGGTTTCATTTCACCAAGTCCTAGCTGTAAATACACATGGTACGGCAGTAAGTTCACACTGGCTCCTAAGTCAAGTAAAGCTTTTTCTACCCGGAATTTACCTATTGTACAAGCAATGGTAAGGGAACCTGGGTCTTTGTACTTTGGAGTTGTGGTGTTCTGAATGATTGAACTTACGTGAGTAGCTAAAAAGGCTTTCTTATGGACGCTAAGTTTTCGCTTTCGCGTACACATATCCTTAAGGAACTTGGCATAAGCAGGAATTTGCCTAATTGCATCTAATAAAGGAAGGTTTATGGTAACTTGCTTAAAAACCTCCAATATGTCATTAAAGTTCGATTCCTTCTTTGTTGGTACTAATAGCTGGGGAAACGGGGCTCTAGGCACAGAATCAGACCTCCCAGGGACTGAATTGACATCATCAGAAACTTTATCGGTCTCCTCAGCTATGGGTGGTCTGAGGGGTGAGATCCTGAGGGGTGAACTACAGTATGTTCACTATCGGGCATGGTTACCTCATTATCTACAATTCTACCACTCCTAAGGGTTCTAACAACATTCAACTGATTCGATTGGTTTGCACCTATTTCATGAACTCCTCTAGGGTTGGGTTGTATTTGACTAGGAAACCTACCTTTTTCTCTCAAAGACTCATTTATCAGACCTACCTGGGTTTTCAGCTCGGAAATAGCCTGACTATTTTCTTGTCCTATCTTGTTACTAGCTTGTAGACTTAGTTCTACTGATTGCTGAAATTTTGCAGTTTGCTGAGTTAACAAAACGAGAGACTCCTCTAGGCTTAGGATTTTCTTATCCGACTGATTCTGAAATTGAGCTTGTCCCGGAGGATTCTTAGCATAACTAAAACCTGGTGGAGCATTAGAGTTACTAAACTGACCTTGATTCTGGCCCTTAGACCAAGCAAAGTTCGGATGGTTTCTCCACCCAGGGTTATAGGTTTCTGAATATGGGTCAAATTTCTGACGATTCTCGAGTCTAGTGTTATTATAAAGAGCATTGGCTTGCTCTTCATTATTATGGCCTTCCCAAAAAGGCTCCGATCTACCACTAGTGTGACCCATTTCTAGAGCTTCTAACCTTTTAGCTATCGCTGCAATCTTGACATCTGATTCAGAGCCTCCTTCTATCCTATTAACATTTCCTCTGTGTAGAAGAATCGTTTTCCGGGGTTCCCTACTATTTTCCCATTGTTGGGTCTTTTCGGCGGCTTCATTCAAAAATGCCATTGCCGCATCAACAGTTTGGTTCTCAAACCCACCTGTACACAAAGCTTCAACCGTGGATATTGTGGGATAATCTAAACCCTCATAAAGGATCTGAACTAGCCTAACCTTTTCTAAACCATGGTGAGGACATTGTGTTAACAAATCATTGAACCTTTCCAAATACCTATACAGAGATTCTCCCTCTTGTTGTGAGAATGTGCAGATTTGCGTCCTAATAGACGATGTTTTATGCCTAGGGAAAAACTTATTGAAAAAGGCAGATGTAAGTTGTTCATATGTTTCGATTGACTCAGAAGTCAAACTATACAACCACGATTTGACTTTATCTTTCAGGGAAAAGGGAAATAACCTAAGTTTCAAAGCATCATCATCTAAGCCTCTAATTCTTAGGGTACTGCATATTTCTTCAAAATCCCTAACATGGAAATAGGGGTTTTCATTTTCTTTCTCTAAAAAGATTGGGAGCATCTGTATGGTCCCAGGTTTAAGCTCATAATTGGCTTCTGTGTCAGCTAACTTAATACACGAGGGACGAGTGGTCCTAGTCGGAGTTAACAAAGCTTTCAAAGTAGCCATCTCTGGAACTATCGGAGTATTAGGGATTCTCTCTTAAGGAGAATGTTCAACACATGACTCTCCAAAAATTGGACCTTATAGATTAAGGTAATCGAGACGCTTAGAATTGCTAGGTTTTTCTTTTACAAATCTACCTAGGACGTCTCTTTTACGTTTAGGCATACACAAGATTTTCCTAAAATTGGAAGGATAAGCAATCACAAATCAAGGACGACTCAACCAAATCAACCCTATTGATTTCTAGCAAACAAAAAGCATGATGGCTCCACTTAGATTGTTTCTAGACCAGCTTATACTCTTCCAAGAGGCAACTGGGTACAATTTTAGCAAACCTCGTAGGACTATCCGAATAAAGTAAGTCGAAGAGAAGTAGGAGAAGCTCAGAGGAGCTTTGATACCCCTACCTCTTTGGCAACGCTTCCTTGGGTTACAAGGCGGCTCTAATCGACTTACAGTAATCTTCCTGAACTTTGAGTTAGGCTAACAAAATACCCAATACGATCCTTTTGAACGACTTTCCTACAAGCTCGTTACCCTATCGGTCTCGTTCTTGTCAATATTTTAAGCTTAAGTTCGCGTTCGGTATCGTTTTCCTAAGGCGGGCAAGAAGAGAACGGTGATGAAATCCGAACCCTTATCTTGTATGGCCATGCCTTGCCCTTTACTAGAAAAGTAAATGTCCGTATTCAGGTCCTCAGCAGATATGCACCTTAAGGAATATAGTAACTCGCTGACATGGGATTCGCGAGTGTTCAGAACCTTACCTCCCGTTCCAGACGGGGGATGAATCGGTTGTAGTCGACTCGGGTCACTGACTCCTGTCTCAGTGTACGAACCCAAGGTGCAGAGACAATATCGTAATTGTCCTCCTTCTCTGCAAACAATTTTATAATTAAAGGTACCCTTCCGTAGGGTATAATAAAAAATAAATAATGTCCCGAGTCCAAAAGTCCAAAAAAAGAAAAGAAAAATTACAAAATAATAAAGAAACCCTAATACAATTTTTTTTCTTCTAAAATAAACAAAACCCTAAATAAAAAATAAACTAAAGAAAATAACTAAAATAAAATTGTCTTCTTTTCCTTTCTTTTCGCTTTAATCTTTAGCTCCAAGTCTTTACGACATCACCAAACTCCTTGGCTCAATTTTTTTCTTTATGTTCCAAAACCTGTAGACAAAAGATAAATACCCAAAAACGTAAAATAGAAAAAAATAATAAATAAAAATAAAAATAAATCTAAAACCCTAAAAACAAGTCCGCGTCGGCGGCGCCAAAAACTGATGAGTTTTGTAGTTGTAGTAAAAATGATTCGATTCTCGAACTTGGGAAGGATAACTTTAGACTTAAATTTTAAAACTAAAAATATAAAAAATCACTGATATTTAAAACAAACACTGACAAAGTTGATATCAATATTAAAAGAAAACTGAGGCTAAGATTCCACTATTTTCCAAGTCCAAAGTGATTAAATCCAATATTTATATTTATTCAATTTTTGTGTTTAATTTGATTCTAAACTATTGCAACATGTAGATTTTCAAAATAACAAGTGTAAATCCAAAGTATAAAGCATCAAAAACCTATGGCTAAGCATGCTCTATCAAAAGAAATAACAATTGCTTAACAAAAATCATTCAAACAATTATAAATCAAGGCAAATAATCATAAAAATAATTGAAATAAAATAAATAAAATAGAATATACCACTTTTTGTTGGAAAAATAGCTTCCTCTATCGCCTCAGTAATGGGGTTTAGCTCCTCATATTAATCATAATCTCAAAATACATGTTTATGGCTCAAAAGTTGATTAAAAGGGAGAAAAGTGTTAAAACAGCGGATTCTGTAGTTGCTGAAGGTCTAAAACAGACGTCTGAATCGTTGCTGAAGGGCTTCGGTGACTGCAGGAAGATGCGACCGTACCTCGTTGTCACTGAAAATAAGTCTGCCTCTGCAACTGACTCCGAGGGTCTTATGTTCTTCGTGTTCTTCTTCTTCTTCGCAGCAGAAACAAATTTCAACTCGTGATTTCAGCTCTCTGTTCTCTTCTAAACTTCTCCAAAGTGTTCCCCACCCTTCCTTAGCCTCTCTAGAGCTTATATATACCTCACAGCTCGGTTTAAACTCGATCAAAATCTCTTTTTCTTCCCCAAAAATAAATTTTTCTTCTCGGCCAAGTTTTGGATATTCTAACCTGTTTAATCACTTCACCTCCTTCCTGAATTATCCAAACTATCC
Organism: Papaver atlanticum; assembly: GCA_023531105.1. Taxonomy (NCBI): domain Eukaryota; kingdom Viridiplantae; phylum Streptophyta; class Magnoliopsida; order Ranunculales; family Papaveraceae; genus Papaver; species Papaver atlanticum. The sequence continues at coordinate 1,383,481 of JAJJMB010013814.1, read as the reverse complement.
TCTTATGCTTCTACAAACAAATCCTTGCAAAATATAGCACGTAACTTCCAAATATAATTCGAAACTTTATCTGTTTCCATTTTTATTATATTTTTCTTCCCTATTTTATCAAAACCCGATCATTCAGCCCATTCTAATCGATACAAACAGATGTACCAACCCTGTTTACTCCATTCAAGTCCAGCCCAACTTAGTTTGGCGATTGAATCTCGATAAAACACTTCCAAAATTTGCTCAACAGTTTACGCAGGCGAGACAATTGGTTTCCCGCCAAAACTAAATTTCAAACGAAGGGGATGACCTCCCCTTATCCAATCCCGGTCTATGCTTAGCAGCTGCCTGGAAATGGGTTACCCCTTATCCAAGATGAGAGTCCGAATAACAAATGTCCTCCCAGGTGCCTTCAACAATTTTTCGAGCTAATTTTGCCGCAAAAGCCTATTTTTCCAAAAACACCTACAAGGGATAAAATACCAAAATTAGTACAAAAATGGGTATAACATTATACATAAAAGAGATGAAAATAGACACATAAATGCGTCTATCAAGTATCACTAAGGAAAGGACAATGGTGCTTAAACGTTATATCTAACGAAATAGTAAAGCATATACTAAGGGGGAGTAGCATATCATATTGATACTTGTGGTTATCTTAACTACAAAGAGAATAACAAAGACGTGCGTATTGAAAATCTACCTATCTTACCTTTAGGGGGAGTATTAGCTTTGTTATTATAATGTCAACAACGGCATTTTATGAATTGAATGTATACAGGTTATTGTGCTGTTGAAACTTGGAATCAAGCGTATGTGTAATGAATTCTTTTAATTTGTTTATCCATATGATGTAAGAGTTTTGTCACTAAAATTGACAAAGAGGGATATTGTTAGAGCATAGCTCGGTTGAACCCACCAAGCGTTGGTATGTCAAGTTTGGTTGTCATATTTTAGTGAATCAAAACTCATTTAAAGAGTCGCTTGATTATTTACAAAAGTCAACTTCGTATAGGTTAGCTAGAAAGTTACTTTGATATGAGACTTACAAATATTACGTGAAGACTTGAAGAATGTGAAGAAGTAAAGAACTACAACGACGACATCATCCTTGCACTTGAGGTTAGTAATATTTGACTTGAACTGTTTCATTCCTAACGTATCTTTCAAGTCGTGCATATTGAAAACATAACTGCGATGTTGTGAATGATTATACTCTAGTTAGACATAGTATTAAGGAATTACAATACGAAGTATAACGTCTATCTTTTGAACTTCGTATATAAGACATCGACATAATCGTATGAATTCTATTGTGATTATGTATGGGTATGGGTGAAGATTTCTTCCTAGGAAACAGTGTTTTTACATTCGTTTAAAGGAAGTGCAATTCATAAACTTGTGTTATGAATCGAAAGGGAAATCGCTAGGCTTATTGGTAGTGTTATTCATTGCAAATCTTTGGATTACCAATATGTGTGTTTAGTATAACCGCTCATAACTTGTTTATGTATCTTGGTAAACCTATTCACAAGGCCTGACTTTTGTATTGGTATGACTTTTATTAGTGAAACCGATCTTAAGTAATCACCTGAGATGGTATGATCGATTTACTATAATTGGTATGACCAACTCTAGACATTGGGGAACCAATCCTAGTAAGAGGTGCAACCGATCACAAGTAGGGGAATCGATCCTTGTAAGAGGTGCAACAAAATCTTAGTGATTGGTAACCGATCCTATGACTTGTGCAGCCGAATACAAGTTAGATACCATATATATGTGGTAACCGATCCTAGTACCTAGTCAACCAATTTTCGGAAAGCTAGTGTGACTAATATTAGTACCAACATGGAGGTAGAACCGAAACTTGTTTTGGTAGAACCGTGAAACCCATGATTTGTGATTTGATAGGATAATCAATCACATAGTTCTTGGAAGTCAGATGAACCAATTCTAAACTTGTTTGGAAGTGTGGCAAATCGGTTCCAAGATTGTAAATATGAAAAAGGATTTACAAAGTAAAGATGTCGACATACTTTGAACATGTACAGTAACTCTTATCTTTTATTGTTCAAAGTTATTCCTTAATAACTAAAGGAGAATCCCGGATCAAAATAAATTGAGAATATTTTAATTAAGGTTTTTAGTTTTATATGCTTTTAATTTCCAGCAATTAAAATGCATATCTTTAGAAAATAAAAATTAGTAATGTGCATTTACTAGTTTGAAATTTTCTATTTAGATTTCGGTAAATATATGGACAGAGCATTTCCAGGAATTATGAAAACCGTTTTTGCCCTTATTGCATATCTTTGAGAATATTCGGTTTTGAAAATTCCTTGGTCTATAAATATTGAAGTTTGCATTTCAAGCAAACTAATCCTCAGAGCCAGTAAAACTACCTAGTTGTGTTGTTACTGGTGGAGCCGTCTATTCGGAGAGGAAAGTACCCTAATTAGGCGAAATCTCTTACGACCGCTCGTTTTAAAGACTTCTTTGGGATTTGGAAGCTCTACGAGTACCGTTGGTGGGAAACTAGATAATTGCAGTTTATTATTAGTTTTCGATTGATTTGATTGACTAACGGTTGTTGAACTTGATTGCACCTAGTTTGTTTATGCTTGAGAATCTTCTCTTCTGATATAAGATTCTCTCAAACTTGATCGAAGTGTCGACGGGGATCTTTAGACTGTTTATAGATCTAAAGACGTCTTATGATAATCCATTGTTAACAGACTCCATTCTGTGTGTGATTGATCACAAGAGATTCAAGCTGATTGTGTGCAGGTGTTTATTGAAGATCTAAGAAGATTTGAATACGAAGAAGATTTATGATTTGGGTTCATAATCTTTGGTATGCACAAAACTTGTTTCGGCTGGAAAGGGATCCAACTATAATCGGTTTATGTTTGTGATAGATTGGATTGATTAGTTGAGTAGATCGGCATCAATACGTTTCTTTGTGATTCGAAGTATTGATTGCAAAGTCTTGACAATTACTTTGGTAGTTGTTATTGGATAGATCTAAGAACCTGGCAAATGAGTTTATTGGGATAAACGGAAGAGCCTTTTGTCAAACTCATATCACTTGTTTGAAAAGAGTTGTTACCGAACAGATTTTTTGTTTATTTACTGTTTGGAATACGAACCAAAGGAATTGTTCCAAGTGCGTGACTTATTGCAAGTTAGAGGTGCAGGGATACAGATGGAACTAGGTGAACTATATAGGTTTAGATGCTTGGTATCAACTATATGAAGTTGGTTTAGATTTTTTATAGCGTCTTAATCCTGAGTGTATTCAATTCTCGACAAGATCCCGGGTTTTTTCTGCATTTGCGGTTTCCTCGTTAACAAAATCTTGCTGTGTCTTTTACTTTTCTATTTCCGCAATTATAATTGTTTTATTATAATTAGAAGTAAAATACACAAACGTTAATTCCTATTTACTTGATAGCAATCCTATTGTGTTTGGTTAAGTCCAAACCTATTATCAAGTAAACATACTTCGTTGTTGTATTGTCTCGATCTTGTATCCATAGTCAATCACACAAGTTATCTTGTTATCGTATTGTCTCGATCTCGTATCCATAGACGATCACACGAAGTGTGAACCGATTAGTTGTTTTGTCTCGATCTTGTATCCATAGTCAATCACACAAGTTATCTTGTTATCGTATTGTATCGATCTCGTATCCATAGACGATCACACGAAGTGTGAACCGATTAGTTGTATTGTCTCAACTCACTCCATAGACAATCACTTTCGGAGATAGGACTTATAGGTGGAAAAGTTTTAGATTGAGGTATATTTGGTTACCTTCGTCTTTTCATTATGTAACATGAATTGAAGCATAAAAATCAAGTATTTCTGACCATATCATCAATTTGATCCCAAATTGCATTAATGATATGGACAATACAAAGTTAATGACACAACCATCTGAACTTGAAATAAAAGTCATTTTATTTGATATGCACGCTAATAAATCCACAAGGCCTGATGGCTTGCCGACCATCTTTTTAAAAAAAAAATGGTTTCTTATCAAGGATGAACTAACAAAAATGATCCAAGACTTATTCGAGTCAAAACATATTCTGAAGGAAATCAATTCTATTTTCATCACCTTAATTCCAAAAAGGACTCGCCAGAGTCTCCTAAAGATTTTAGACCTATATCTCCGTGCAATACTATCTACAAAATTATCTCTAAGCTTTTCGCTAACAGAATAAAGATGTTCCTTGATAAGATCATTTCTCTTTAATCAGTCAGCTTTTGTCCCTGGTAGGAAGATAGCTGATAACATAGTTATTGCACAAGAGGTCATCCACATAATGAGAACTGAAAAGAAAAGAAAAAAAATGAGGGTATATGGGGATTAAAATTGATATGTCTAAAGCTTTTGATCGGGTAGAATAGCCCTTTCTTATCAAAGTCACGGAAAAGTTAGTATTCTCTAAAGAATGAATTGAGTTGATTCAACAATGCATATGAACAACATCTAGTGATGACCTTGTGAATGGGTCCCCAACGGAGTTTTTTAAACCCACTAGGGGACTAAGACAAGAAGACCCTCTTTCACCATACTTATTCATTATTTGTATGGAGGGCCTCTCTAGAGTTTTATCCGAAGCAGAGGGAAATAAGCTCATAAATGGAGTTAAATTCGCTGACACCTCTCCTTTTATATCTCACTTGTTGTTTGCGGATGACTGTCTCATCTTCACGAAAGCTGGGAAAAAAGAGTCCAAAAATCTTGTTAAGACCCTCGATCTCTTTAGCCAGGGATTAGGTCAACTCACAAATTATGAAAAATTAGGTATTTTCTTTAGTAATGATGTTATTAATAGAAAAGCTAGGGAAATCCTTCAAATTCTCAAGGTTGGCAGAATAAGACTTGGTGACAAGTACTTAGGGGTCCCTATGTTTACCCATAAGTCGAAAATAAAATGCTTTGAACCGCTCGTAGATAAGTTAAAGGTCAGACTCAAAGGTTGGTTGCGCAGTTTGCTATTTCTAGCTGGAAGAGGGGTTATGATTAAACATGTAGATGATTCTCTAGCCACTTACTAAATGTCGTGCTTTGTCATCCCGAAATCTATTTCAAAAAAACGGATGCTTTGAACAGAGCTTTCTGGTGGGGACATTCCAAGGAAAACAACAAAGGTTTCTGCCGTAAATCTTGAGGATCTATCTGCAAACCAACCAATGTGGGGGGTATCCGTTTTAATAAATTGAAAAGTTCAACCATGCCATGCTTGCAAAGATGGCGTGGAGAATGATTACAAATCCCAATTCGTTGTGCTCTAGAGTCCTTAAGGGTAAGTACTTCAAGTCCACTTCTCCTTTATGCATCCAAAAACCTAAAAACAATTGTTCCTGGCTATGGAAAGGATTATGGAATGGCATAAAAATCATCCAAAATTTTGTTATATGGAGTTTTCCCTCCTAACATTGTGCAAAACATGAACATTCTTGACCTCAATAAAAACTCTAGTCAAACTGATAATTTGATTTGGCCCCTAAACAACGATGGAGTCTTAACAGTTAAATCGGTCTATGAATGTTAGACCATTGCTCGGTTGAACCCAAAATTTTTGCTATCTCAAGCTTGTTTTCAATGTTAGGTGATCAAAACTATGTCTTGATTTCTAGTCCACTAATTCAAGTCTCGGAGTAGGTTAGAATTGTAGTTGACTATCAGAGATCACCCTTGAAGACTGAAGATAGACGAAGACATTTGAAGAGCTTCTGTACTAGGTATGTGAAGACTGAACTATTCTATTTTACTCACTATACCATTATTATTGTTAGAGCATAGCACGGTTGAACCCACCAAGCGTTGGTATGTCGAGTTTGGTTGTCATATTTTTGTATCAAAACTCATCTAGAGTCGCTTGATTAAATACTAGAGTCAACTTTGTTTAGGTTGACTAGAAAGTCTAGGAATGTTGAGACGTACAAGTATTACTCTGAATACCTGAAGAAAGTGAAGAAGTAACGACTACAACAAAGACATCATCCTTCCTCTTGAGGTTAGTAATATTGACTTGATCTTGTTTCCATTCCTAACGTATCTTTCAATTCAGATTATATTGAAAACATAACATGCGAAGCTGTATATAAATAATACTCTAGTGGTTAGATTTGGTCATAACATTATGATCAAAGTGTCAAGGAATTATGTTATATCCGGTCATAACATTTTTTGGAGTGATGGTATAATCGGTTCCATGAGCAAAACCAAGTTTCCATGGTTCACATATTTCTTCATGATGTGTGTGAATTAGGGTTTTGGGTTTGCTAAGATGAGAAAATTCTAGATATCGACATTATTTGAACATGTACATAACTCTTATCATTAATTTTTCAAAGATATTCCTTGATACTCAAGGTGATCCCAGGTCCGAAAAAGTGAAAAATATTTAATTATGATTTTCATCATATATGTTTTAATTACCAACAATTAAAGAATATCCTCTGGAAAATATTATTAGTTAATGTGCTAGACTAATAATAGAAGTTTTCTATGAGAGTATTCGGAAATATGGTTTGGCATTTAAGTGAAAATAGGAAAACCGAAATTAGGTACTTTAACGTGAATATCTTAAGAATATTTTCGGTTTTGGAATTTCCTTGTTGTTCAAACAACCTTGGTGTATAAATACTTGAGTTTTCATTTCTTGCAAACTATCCTAAGAGCTAGGCAAACTTCATTCTTGTTGTTTCTGGTGGAGCCGTCTATTTGGAGAGGAAAGTACCCTAATTAGGCGAAATCTCTTACGACCGCTCATTTAAAGACTTCTGTGGGATCAAGAAGCTCTAGAGTACCGTTGGTGGGAAACTAGATAATTGCATTGTTATTGTAGTTTTAGATTATTGGTTTGATTGACTAACGGTTGTTGAAACTTTGATTCCACCTAGTTTGTTTATTCTTGAGAACCTTCTCTTCTGATATAAGGCTCACTCAAACTAGATCAAAGTATTGACGGGATCTTTAGAACCATTTTCGGATCTTAAAATATCTTGTGATAATCCATTGTTAACAAACTTCGTTCTGTTCGTGATTGATCACAAGAGGATTCAAGTGGTGTTATGCGGGTTATTGAAGACAATAGAAGATTTGAAGACGAAGAAGAATTCTTATTAGTTTTCGTATCTTGTGGATTTAGTGCACAAAACTTGATCGGCTGGGATCCAACTAGAATCGTGTTTATCTTTGATAGACTTGATTGATTAGTTGCGTGAGATCGGCATCAACTTATATTTTCTCTTTGAGATCTATATTGATTGATTGCTAATCTAGAGTTTGATTATTTCGTTGATTAAAAGATAAATTGATCTAACCAGACAAATGAGTTTATTTGATTAAACAGAAGAGCCTTTGTCAACAGCTCACAAATATCTTATTACCAAGATTGAATAAAGTGGTTACCAAACAGATTTATCCTTTACTGTTTGGAATACGATCAAAAGGATTGGTAATTCACGTGCGTGACTGTAGAAGTCGAAGGCGCATGGATATTGAGGAAACTAAGTAGCTAGGGGTAGTCTACTTGGTCTCAACTATACGAAATTGGATTAGATTTTGTATAGCGGCTTCAATCTGAGAGTATTCAAAACTGAACTAGGTCCCGGGGTTTTTATGCATTTGCGGTTTCCCCGTTAACAAAATCTTGCTTTATCATTTACTTTGTTTTTCGTATTATAATTGTTATTATAATTAAGTAAATTACACACGTACGTTAACTATATAACACTTGATATTGATCTTATAGAGTTTCGGTTTAATACCTTACCTATTATCAAGTGAACACTTCGTTGTCGTATCGTCTCGATCTTGAATCCATATAGTCAATCACACAAGTGATCTTGTTGTTGTATTGTCTCGATCTCGTATCCATAGAAGATCACACGAAGTTGTTGTATTGTCTCGACTCTGTCCATAGACGATTACACTTGGTAAAGGACTTATAGGTTGATAAATAAAAGATTGTGGTGTATTTGGGTACCCTCGTCTTTTTAATTGGTATTAGAGCAGGCAAACAAGAAAATATCTAGCAATCTGTGTTTGGTGCGATCCAACCTATAAGAATGAATTTGAATTCACATGAATCAATTTTGTTAACGTACTGCCAAGATTTGACGGAACAAACTATCTATGGTGGAAGTCTAATATAAGATATTTTCTTCAATCACGCGATTATAATACTTGCCTATTAGTCGTTGATGGATATAATCGCCCAAAAATTGAAGGTTCGGAAAATGAGTTTAAACGCTTAGTAGATTATACAAGTGAAGAAAAGGTATTTGCAAAGAAGAATTCAGATGGTTTGAATGTTATTATACATGTTGTAAGCCGAGATCTACAACATCATGTATCCACATGCCAAACTTCAAAGGAAGTTTGGGATAATCTTCAGATTGTATTCGAAGGTAATACATCAGAAAAGGAAGCTAGACTTCAAACCCTCACTTCTGATTGGGAAAACCTTCGTTTGGATGATAACGATACTTTTGAAGAGTTTCATGTAAAACTCTCTGAGATAGTTAATGCTTCTTTCTCTCTTAGAAAGACTATTTCTGAAAAGGATATAGTGTGCAAAATTTTCAGATCGTTGCCATCTAGATACGAATCCAAGAAACATTCAATCATGGAAGCAAATGATCTTTCAACTCTCTCTCGAAGCACACTTGTTGGAAAGTTAAAGATCTTTGATCATGAATCATAATCTATTCAAGCTAAAGGAATCTCTTTTAAAGCTGAGAAATTTCCAAAAGCTCATGTGGAGAAAAATAGATTGATAGATGATTCCGATGAATTGATTGCAGAAGATTCTGATGATGACGTTGAACTAACATTGTCACTAATTACTAGACAGTTTCGAGATCTCTTAAAGAAACGGAATAAGAGATTTATAAAAGATAATCATCGTACTTCTCGCCCCTCATGATCGTGTTCCAATCAAGAACAGTAAAGATCAAGAAGAAGATGATGAATATCAGCCTCAGTGCTTCAAGTGTAAAGGTTTTGGTCATTTGGATAAAGACTGTCATAATCTAAGGAAATACACTAGAAGCAAGGCACTAGCTGTAACTCTAGATAAGACCTCTGATTCATACAACTCTGAAGAAGAGGAAACAACTAATATTGAACTAATTGTTAATTTAATTCCTTCGTACTCCATTAGTGATTTAACCATTTTAAACATGGATATGTCTTCCGATGTTGAAAACCCAACTAATGGTACAAGGGAAAATAAGACAAAGTGCTAAACTGTCTCAAAACCAAGGATTGCTAAGACGCACTTGCGCAATTCCAACCAATCTCCGGAAACTTCGATGTATCAGGGTAACAAGAGAAGATATATGAATCATACTTCACTAGATCAAGAATATTCTGTTTGTTCTAAATCCCATGATGAGAGAAAATCTCATACTAATACCACTTAATCGGTATTAGATTGCATCCTCACCTTTTGTCCCTTTTGTGTGTGAGGAAGAAAAATTGAGGCACTTATATGTAGATTATGGGAATAAAATCTAGTAATTGAAAATATTTTAAAAATATTCATATTTATAGGAATATTATATTTTCGGTAGTATGAAAAATATCTTTCAAGATTTATAAAGGATTCTTCTCGTTCTATGGTCATTCCTTGTCCAAACCATGAGTCAGGATCCAATGTCTTCTCTTGCAAAGGTGCTTGATCTAAAATAATTCTTTAAGAATAAATATGCACAGTCTCTTGATGCTAAGAAACCAAAGAAAAATATCAAAAAGAGATATTGACTTAGCAACAAGGAAAGAGAGAATATACTGAAGAAAGATCAGTGTATTGAGATAGTGACACAATTTTGTATTCAATCCAAGACAGAATTACATACTCTTGTAGAATCCTTCACCAAAACTTCTCAACTGCAAGAAATTCTGGTCAAGCAACAAGGTTATCTTCTTGAAGAAATACACAAGATCAAGATTAAGAATAATAACCTACCTTCCTCTTGTACCGATATGAAGGATTAAGTTGCTCATGGAAGAAAAATAAGATAGATTCTTATTTAGTAAAATAGACTATTCAAAATTGCTGAAATTTATTTCGATATTTTGTATAAGGTCTATTCGAGTAAAACTATTATTTATGAATGAATACAATTATTATTTTATAATCTTGTTTCATTACTTGATAGTTTCCGATTGCATAGCCTGTGTAAATATATTTGCTTTCGGTTATGAGATGTTTGATTTTGGTTTTTATTAACCTAAAAATATTCGATCTCATATGGTGATTACCCTTATGGTTTGTGTGGTTTTTTGATTTAGCGAGATTAAGTTCTATCACATGTTGGAAGGTTTTATCAAAGGATCATAAGGTGTTACGATTGAAACTCATACGTTAAAAGTCACAATATGTTGATAATCAATTCATGTTCAGTTGTGTTTAGCATAACATATGTGTTTCGGGTTTGAACTTTTGCTATTGGAATGCATTAGTTAAAACCGATTCAACCTTTCCCTGGAAAAAGTTGCTTTTGTTTTTGTTCTTTTGTTCTTGCGAGAGGATGACAATACACTGGGGGAGAGTTCTTATTTGAAATTGCGCTTAAACGATATATCTTTCCAGGGAGTAGTGGCTGCGGAAATTGAGGTAACAATTTTTATTGTTAGTTAATCGTTTTTCCTGTTTAAGAAAAGCTTGAGTTTATTGCATATATTTTGCTTTTGCTTAATAAAATTTCGGTACAATTGATATGTTCCATTATTATGTATGGATTAATTTTTATGATTCAATTGTTTCCGGTTAAGAAAAATTGCGTCAATTTATTTTGGCTTATTATTTAGTATCTTCTTTATTGTTTGGTATCAAGTGTTTTTGCTTAACGAAATTCAGTGCAATTGCGGTGCTTACAATGAATATATTTGTTTCAATTTCTTCCGGTTGAAAAAAATGATAACAAGTAAATTTCTTTTGGTTTGTATCTATTGTTTTAGGATTTACAAAATTGTACGGGATTTTGTGTTTAGTTCATTTGATTCCGGATAAGAAAAACTAAGTTAATTCTGATCTTAGTTAGACTTAGCAAATGGAGGATTCGGTTATTCAATTCTAATCTAATTCCTTGACAAGAAAAACTAGTTAACTAACCTAGTGTTTTTCTTGTCTAAAGGGAAAGGTCTAAGTTATTTTGTGAAATAATTAGAGCATGATAAGTGAAATAGAGTTAATTCTGATCTCTATTTGAGTCTTGTCGAAATAAGCGATTGTACATACGCAATCGGTTCGACAAAGGAATTAAGTTATCTTAGTCGATTGGTCGGACTAAATGGAACATTGCTCCGGGAAATTGTTTCCTTGATAACATATTGAAACAAAATTACTTTGTAGTTTCGATTTTAGTATTGGTTATCTAAAATAGTATGTGAAACCTTCGTGCTTAACTCTTATAAGTTGTACAAGTCTTATAGATTTGTAAGATTATTTCGGTTTGTCCTTTGTTTGCTCGTACCTTTGTCATTTTTGTGACAAAAAGGGGAGAAATATGTGGAGTAAACAAGTGATTTTTAATCACTAGGAAAGGACATTTATGCTTAAACGTTATATCTAACGAAAGAGTAAAGCATAGACTAAAGGGGTGAAACTGAAAACACTGGGGGTACCAAAACACACCACCAACTTTTTCGTAGGCAATCTGTATGGACAAACTCAACACAACTCCGAGAGTTAAAAATCAATCAAGGAAAGTGTCTAGAGTTATATCTCTTTCTCCCTTACGATTAGAACGTTTACAGATTTGAATCCGTGAACCTAATCACGAAGAGAGTTCTTGGACAGTACCAAATACCAATGTCCAAGGATCAATCAAGTCGTATCCAACAAACTAGGTCGGACGTATCTTCTCTGATTGATCAACGCACAACCTGTGATATTTCAGTTATAAAGATAAAAAAATATAATGCGGGAAAAAAAATAACACAAACACCAGAAATTTTGTTAACGAGGAAACCGCAAATGCAGAAAAACCCCGCGACCTAGTCCAGATTGAACACCAAACTGTGTGAACTATTAAGCCGCTACAGACACTAGCCTACTACCAATTAACTTTGGTCTTGAATGTAGTTGAACTCGAACTCAGTCTCAAACTAATTCAGGTACAGTCGCGCTTCTTATGCCTCTTGAATCCTTGCAAGACTCCGTGCAATTGATTCCCTTAGATGATGTCACACCAACTAAGAGTTACTTCAACTCAATTGAAGACTTTAAACCAAATCTGCCTCCCACAGATTAAGCCTATATAATTGATTTCCTGATTACGATCAAAATGGATGATCAAATCAAACGTAGGATCAAGGTGATGGAAATCGATAGCAATTTGACAGAAGTTTAGCTATCCTCAACATCCTGACTTATGCAACCCGAAGTGCAGCCTATATTAGTATTCACCTCACAAGTATAAAACTTGCGAAATCACAAATTTGAGACGAAGAAAACTTTGTGATTTCTATCTATCTTGTTCAAGTGATAAATCAACAATAGAACAAGATCAGGATACTCAAGTTATCAAGATAAAAGATAATTGGACCTTGCTTCACGAATCCAAATGAAGTCTTTGATAGTCGCTCCCTAAAAGGGTTTCTGGAGAGGACGACTCTAGATACAACTAGGACACACCAAAAAGTAGTGACAGGATTCAAAGATCCCAGTTGCCAAGAGTTCCCCTTATATAGACTTCAAAGCATAGGTTGCTTTAGGTTTAAGCTAAGATAGTTTGGAACCAAGCAAACAATATTCACCGTTAAATAAAAACTTTGAATCTTATTCACATAAACAAGATATACACTCTGGTTAGGTAAACCGTGTACAAAGACTATGTTCAACATGGTTAGCCGAACTAGCCGGTATGAACTTAAAAGCTTAACACTCATTTTCATGAACACAAAGACATTAATATTAAGTCACAATCATGTGATCAAATGAGTCTAGTGTTTTAGAGAATTGATCAAATGCAAATTATCTCATAGAAATAATTTAATCGCAATTGAACACAATCAACATAGTTGGTAAATGCACAAAGTAGAAATACATGAGTCGTTCGTGAATCGATCAAAAGGATTGGTGATTCACGTGCGTGACTCTAGAAGTCGAAGGCGCAAGGATACTGAGGAAACTAAGTAGGCAGGGGTAGTCTACTTGGTCTCAGTTATACGAAGTTGGATTAGATTTTGTATAGCGGCTTAATTCTGTGAGTATTCAAAACTGGACTAGTCCCGGGTTTCTGCATTTGCGGTTTCCTCGTTACAAAATTTTGTTGTATCATTTACTTTGTTTTATGCATTATTATTGTTATTATAATTAAGTAAATTACACATGTACGTTAACTCCATAACACTTGATATTGATCCTATAGAGTTTCGGTTTAATACCGTACCTATTATCAAGTGAACACTTCGTTGTCGTATCGTCTCGATCCTGAATCCATAGTCAATCACATAAGTGATCTTGTTGTTGTATTGTCTCAATCTCGTATCCATAGGCAATCACATGAAGTGTGTACCGAAGTTGGTGTGCACAAAACTTGTTTCGGATGGAAAGGGATCCAAATATAATTGGTTTATCTTTGTGATAGATTGGATTGATTAGTTGAGTAGATCGGCATCAATACAATTCTTGGTGATTACAAGTATTGATTGCATGAGTCTAAACAATTACTTTGGTAGTTGTTAAAGAGATTGATCTAAGGACCCAACAAAGGAGTTTATTGGGATAAACGGAAGAGCCTTTTATTAAACTCATATCACGTGATTTGAAAAGAGTTGTTACCGAACAGATTTTTTGTTCCTTTACTGTTTAGAATACGAACCAAAGGAATTGTTCCAAGTGCGTGACTTATTACAAGTTGGAGGCGCAGGGATACTGAGGGAACTAGGTGAACTATAGGTTTAGTTGCTTGGTATCAACTATACGAAGTTGGTTTGATTTTGTATAGCGGCTTAATTCTTAGAGTATTCAATTCTGGACTAGGTCTCGGGGTTTTTCTGCATCTGCGGTTTCCTCGTTAACAAAATCTTGATGTGTCTTTTACTTTTCTATTTCCACAATTATAATTGTTTTATTATAATTAGAAGTAAAATACACAAACGTTAATTCATATTTACTTGATAGCAATCCTATTGTGTTTGGTTAAGTCCAAACCTATTATCAAGTAAACATACTTCGTTGTTGTATTGTCTCGATCTTGTATCCATAGTCAATCACACAAGTTATCTTGTTGTCGTATTGGCTCGATCTCGTATCCATAGATGATCACACGAAGTGTGAACCGATTAGTTGTATTGTCTCGACTCAGTGCATAGACAATCACTTTCGGAGAAAGGACTTATAGGTGGAAAAGTTTTAGATTGAGGTATATTTGGGTACCCTCGTATTTTCAACATTGACAAACATGCTTGAGATAGCAACGCATGCGAGTTCGACCGAGCAATGCTCTTATAATCTCCCCCTTTGTCAATTTTAGTGACAAAACTATCAATACATATGGATTACAAAATAAATAAAATTTGTAGCTTCTCATCCAAATGCTTGATCTCCTTTGCATCTTCAACACGACTCAAAAACTTCATCACTTCCAAGTACTCCGTGATTCTAAACGTGTTCAACTCAGCATCATAGTTGTTGAAGATTCGTAGCGATAACAATGAGAAAACAAATGCTCTCGATCATTATTATACAGTGTCATAGTATTATTATACAACATCAAAGTTCAATTGTATCACAACTTTGACAACAATACTATGGCGATATGTATCACTCCCCCTTAGTCAATACTTCATCTCGACATGAAAACCACTCCTCCTTAAATAATGATCCGTAAACCATATGTATTTGTAGTATGAAACTACACATTAATTCTCCCCCCTTTTGTCAATATAAATTGGCAAAGGTACGAAAACTAGTGGGATCCTCATGAAATTTTCACAGGGATACTTCATGACCAAAAGAGAATAACATACCAACTTATTTAGATGCAATCATAAAGCCGAAGCTAAATGCATTCATCAAGGAGTTTATAAAGATACAAGATAACCCCTATAATATTCCATAGCCGCACTCCCCACAAAGATTTGGCAATAAAGCACGAGTTCAAAAAGAACTCTCCCCCATAAAATGTCATTCTCGAAAGAACAACAAAGGTGACCTTGCTTTTACAAGAAAAGAAGGATTTCTTTGGTTATAACCAAATCACATGAAAACATGGATTTGAATCCAAAAATCTCAATTGAATTAACCACAACAATGATCAAATCAATTGGCCATGCTCGACATAAGAGAACTTACGGAGCAACACAGTATATGCACAAAAAGTGTAGATCGGAGATTGACCAATACTGCGGAATATACAAGGATTCATTCTATTTTTCATCACTATTTGCACAATGACATATAATAGACTTAATTCCTTGTAAACAAAAGTTTTATCCTTTCTTCCATCAAAATAATGGCATAAAAGGCTTTAACTTTTGTTTGTCAAAAGTTCATTCTATCTTTTATCAATACATTCATACCGACATAATAGAGATAACTTTTGAAAAAGTATGGGACAGTCACAGGTTCATGGACGTAAACAACATATCCCATAACACTTTGCAATATATCAAATCATAAAGATTAAAATTGCAAAAATCATCTTCAAACAAAACTTAGAATTTAAAGAAATAAATCTAAAAACATTGAAGATGAAAACGTTTGGAAATAGCTATGTGTACTCAAAATAATGGCTATTCCAAACCCTAGTAATCCTTCTAAAAACACAAGAAATAAATTCTCATAAGAAGTTTCCTAGACAAAATAAATCAAAATAATTCAGACGAGATCAGCAACCATGGAACGAACAAGGGCGAGTTCATCAGTTGCTTTCTTTTGCTCCTCCTTCAAAAACACTAGGTTCTTTAATGCAATCTCAAGATGTTCACGCATGACCTCAAAATCTTGAAGAAGATTTCCAACTAATTGAAGAGATATCTGGATTAGAAGATCTTTTTCATGATCAATTTCTTTAAAGCAAATAACAGGGATGGGATCATCATCAAGTTCAAAGGTTATATCATCAAAGTTGTCTTCCTTTTTGCTTTCATCCATAGTGCACTTGCTCAAACAAACCCAGAAGAGCTCTTGGCGTTGCCGTACCCGTATATATATCAAGAACTTGATACATATATAAAGGATAATTTCCATAAGAGAAACTAAGGGTTTCTTGCATACGTTTGGTAACGTACCGGGTGCATGGATTAATGGTTAAGACCCAAGGCGAGGTCCGTTAACCGATGGAGCAAACAAATTTTGAGTCAATGACGGGAATCTTTAATACAAAGTGACTCGACTGTCATTCTAGGAAGAAGAAAAACTAGTGTATATTAAGAAGGCATTAGTTAAACAATTTAAAAAAAACTGTTCGGAGAAAAATACAAGAAAAAAGATCAATGTCATCACAATTCAACACAGACCATTTGTCAAGAAGAAGATATCTTCTCGAGGGATAAGTGTATCTTCTCATTAGTCCATAGAGAGGATACACATAAGAAAATAGTCAAGTTGTATGTTGATGAACATGAAGTTCATCAGTGATATTGACACACTCCTTTTTACTCTCCTGACCTATAATTGAATTCATATGCATATTTTCAAATGAATTATCAGGAGAAGGACAAGAGTTACCTGAATCAGCTGCTTTCCTTGCCTTCTTGATCTTGTGCTTGAGACCGTTGATACTAGTCTTGAGTTCCGAAACACGATTATTGATGTGGATGTAATCAGGAACACTTATTTTAGAAGCAAGATCATTGTTGAGGGTAAGAAAGGGTTTTGAAGAATTTTTCTTTCTTCGATATCTTTTTCTCCTTACAAGTCTTTCAGAGTTATCAGTCATCCATATAACATTGTTCCTTTTAACATTGTAAGTGGAATAAGAGGCACCCGTTTGGGTTTATTAAAGTCTTAAAGAATAGCTTTCATGTCGTTCATATAATCCAGAAGAACGCGTATATTCCTTTCTTTCTTCTTAAGCTGTCATCTCTTCATAAGGTAGATAGAACTCATCCGATGACTACGTGTATGGCCACTACTTTTAAGAATCCCTTAATTACTCAGGCGTGGACCTCCATTAAAGTGTTATGTTCATAATCAGGAAATGGCTCATTGGAGCACTTTTCTTGATTGTGGAATGAATTTCTAACCGAACACTGAGGAACATGTTTGATTACTTTTTTCGACATCCACATCAGAATGTTGTGAAGTTTTTCATTCCGTGGATGAAGATGACATCTTCTTTCAATGTGACCTTTCTTTCCGCAATAAAAACAGTTGACAGAAAAGTTTTTATCCATTCTCAATTGAGTCGTCCTTGTAGGCACACGTCCTTTATTTTCAGATACATCTACATCTGTAGATTGAGGAAGGTTCTTTGCCTTAACAAAATCCATCTTACCAGTACTTGGAGTTTTTATTCCTTTATAGCCCAGACCATGTGTATCACGATGTTCTTTACAAGCTCCAAGCATAGAAGATAGTTTTGTAGAGCTAGAATTGATTTTTTTTTTTAAATTCTCTTCTAAAGCTTTGACCTTTTCAAGAGCCGTACAAAGATCAGTCTCCAATTGTTTTTCTCGGATGAGAAATGCCTTTTCTCTGACATTAAAATATTCTTGTTGAGAGACATATCTTGCTTCGGTTTTTGCAAGTCTTTCTTTAAACACAATGAGATTTTGACGAAGATCATCACATTCAGAATTCTTTGAACATATATCTCCATCACGATCTTTAAGAGTAGCTCGTAATAAGCTATACCCAGAATCATACCCCTTAAAGAGTTTTCTCAATTTTCTGTTTTCAATGCAGAGAGGAGTTAAAAATTCAGCCAAGCAGGATGTTGACCTATTTTTCTTTAGGAGATGATCAAAGAGAATGACATACTGAGAAACTTATTCTTCGACATTTTGTCCTTCTTCTGAATCACTTTCATCAGAAAGTTCATTTAAATGTTCATCAAGACGAGCTTCCCAGTTAAGTGTGAATTTAGAAGAAGACGTCGAAACAAGATTCTCAGTGGAACCAGGACAATTGACCAAGTTGGAATGTCCGTGAGCTGGGGGTGCGTGATCGGAGACAATATCGTCCATCCTCAGATCGCTACAAATACAGACTTATGAGGTCTTTAATGTGTTTGCCTGCTATGATACCAATCGAAAATGCGGGGGTCTAACAACCACACCCAACAATTCGTTTGGCAATCTGAGAGGACTTACTCCAATACACTTTCTAGAGAATCAACTAGAATGTTAGACTCAATCTAGAGTAAAGTATATCAAAGAGTTTAATATCTATGTTTCACAATGTAATCAGCAAATCAAACAGATAGAAATCCGCGAGCCTGATTATTATGTGAAACAACTTGAACGGTACCAAAGGCCAATGTTCAAGTGCCAATCAATTTAAATCAACAACCAAAGTTTGGATATTCTAATTGATTGATCTTAACGTACAACCTGTGATATTTCAATTATGTAACAAAATATAATGCGGAAAAGGAATAACACAGACACCAGAATTTTGTTAACGAGGAAACCGCAAGTGCAGAAAACCCCCGGGACCTAGTCCAGCTTTGAATACCACACTGTATTAAGCCACTACAGACTCTAGCCTACTACCAATTAACTTCGGACTGGACTGTAGTTGAACCCCAATCAATCTCACACTGATTCAAGGTACAATTGTGTTCCTTACGTCTTTGATCCAAGCAGGATACTACGCACTTGATTCCCTTAGCTGATCTCACCCACAACCAAGAGTTGCTACGACCCAAATTCGAAGACTTGATAAACAAATCTGTCTCACACAGAAAAGTCAATAGATTGAATAAATCTGTCTCCCACAGAAATACCCAAGAGTTTTTGTTCCGTCTTTTGATAAATCAAGGTGAACAGGAACCAATTGATAAACCGTACTTATATTCCCGAAGAACATCCTAGTATTATCAGTCACCTCACAATAATCTTAATCGACTAGCGAAACAACATATTGTGGAATCACAAACGATGAGACGAGGATGTTTGTGATTACTTTTATCTTGCCTATCAGAGAAATTAATCTCGAGTCAATTATTTCAATTGTACTCAATACGATAGAATCGGGCAAGATCAGAACACGCAACTACAAAGAGAATAGTTGGGTCTGGCTTCACAATCCCAATGAAGTCTTTGAAGTCGTTAACCTACAGGGTCTCGATAGAAACCTAAGGTTAAAGGAGAATCGACTCTAGTTGATGCAACTAGTAACACACATGAGGTGTGGGGATTAGGTTTCCCAGTTGCTAGAGTTCTCCTTTATATAGTTTTCAAATCAAGGTTTGCAATCCAAGTTACCTTGGTAACAAAGCATTCAATATTCACCGTTAGATAAAAAACCTGATTCAACCAAGCTAATATCTTTCAACCGTTAGATCGAACTTAGCTTGTTACACTCGAATGAAATGTACCCTCATTTAGGTTTATGTAACCGTACCCAAACGTGTACACCATGTTGGCTCGACAATAGTTAACCGAAGTTAGCCATATGATTACCTTATTCATCTTAACCATAACTAGTTCAAATGACTCAAATGATACTAGTTAAAGAGCCGTTCAATTGCTATATTCTCATAGAAGTATATAAGAACACAATTGAAGCAAAATTGATTTGATTCACTCGAATCAATACATGAACATTATAGCCACGGTTTGCAAAGATTGCATTCCTTAATTTATAAATGTTTAAGTTCATGTAAAACCGATTTTAGAAAGTAACCAACTCAAGTATGCAAACGGGTACCATACTTAAGTAGCCGGGCCGAGTTTGGTTACGCCAGTACGTGTACGGGTGCGTATACCTATTCACACTCCAAACTCCAGCAGAAATTCACGGACGTGAGACTTCCGCCAGTATGCGTACGAGTATGCATACTTTCCCAGACATCCAACAACCGCCAGTACGCATACGGGTATGCATACTTCAGGTTCCCGGTTTTGGACTTACACACAAATGTGATAACACACTATGTTTATATCCAAACATGGTTACATGATTCTAAGCTCTTTATTTCAATCATTGAAACTTTCTTAGAGGATGACAATAGCCGTTTTCACACACTATTAACATCAAAACAATTTTCAATATATTGAAATAATCATTAACGAAACATTCCGAGACTACACCAAATGATTGTATCACACAAACCATGTAAGATGTTACTCGGCAATTTTCTCATGATATAAGATGAACTTGGTCGAAGCGAAAGCTTGCCAACACATATTTCGAGAAATATGTAAGCGAGATAAACTCAGCTCAAAATCTCAAATGTGTATATAGAAAACTATATCGTAATACGACTTATGTCTCAATATAGGAGATAGAGTAGAAATAGACTTTCCAAGTGATAGATGAGTTTCAGTCTCTACATACATTTTGTCGATGAAGTTCCACAAGCTCCCCTTAGTAGTTCTTCGTCTTCAAATGATGAACGCCGTGAAGTCTAAAGATTAACTACACAATCTATGTCCTAGTCCGAGACGTCTATAAATAGGCTAGAAATCAAGACTTATAGTTTTGATCACTAACATTGACAAACATGCTTGAGATAGCAACGCATGCGAGTTCGACCGAGCAATTCTCTAACAGTGTAGAACACATAATGTGATCAAAATGTTCCGACATTATCAATCCTATAACACATATGTATACATACTAGATGACCTTGCAACGACAAGGAGGTTCGCCCGAAGATTGGACGTTTTGCAATAATTTTTAAATTTTATCAAATTCGTTGGTCATTTAAAGCTATTATAATCAATTATAAGTATATTAAGATTAGTTTATAGAGCAACTGATAGATTTTGTTTCTAATTTGAATAAAATTGAGTTAGATTTGAAGGAATTTGAAAATCAATAAATCAATTAAATGATTTTTGCAACACTTTCAGGACATCCTGCAACTATTGCCAAACTCATATTTTTCCCAATATCTTTCGAACTACATCGATTAAGCAAAATTTTAGGGCTGAACAGTAATGTATTTAATTTTATTATTTTCGCTCCAATTTGAAGAATGGTTTAGTTTTGAAGATATAAGAAGAAAAATGAATTTGAAATAGTCGTTAAAAGGGGCATACATTTTAGCTTACATTGTCATCATATGAAAGGACTCCCTTTGGTTGTCCAATCATCACATTTTAACATATTGGCATCACAAAAATCATCACATAAACAATTGGATTTGAACACTTATACTTAAATCACATTTTAACACACATTATTAACAAATTTATCATTAAATAACAAGTTAAACATGGATTTCTAACTATGTAGATGTCCATATAATATTAATTACTATCCATGAAATTTAAATATCAATTAAACACCAAAAGTTGCATGATTATTTAAAAAAATTGCATTTGAAACCCAAAAAGTTAAATTAATAATGATTTTGCTGATGAACATCGAAATTAAGAGATATAATAGAAGCACCCCAAACCCTTTTAATATTGCTCAAAAATCTGATCAATCACATGATTGGAAATTATATGAAAAGGGGTGATGGATAGAAGAGTGGGAGAAAATAGAGTAGGAGCAAAAGAAAAGAGGAAGTGAAGCAGAAGAAGTGTCAAACCCACACTTCTCTTGAGAGTTTATCTGACAAATATGGAAACCAACTTTCCGCTCTCATCGTGATGTAAACTGAGTTTTCGTATTCTTCTGTGTTGATAGAAACTGAACTTTCGTCCCATTAGGTTGCACGAAATGAGAGTGATATAGTGGTTGCAATGTTGTTGTCTTTTTGCTTAGCTATATTAGAACTATAGCTAAGTATGACCGGTCGGGCTAGTGAATGGCCAAGATGGCGCATTACAGCATAGCCAGCCTAGTCAGTGAACGGCCAAGATAGCATTACATTGCATGGACTGTTAAGTGCTAAGATATCGGGACCCTGCAGGGCCAGTGAAGAGCAAATATGGCGATATATCGTAAGGACATTGGCCAAGTAATGAAGCTTATTGGCCGACACAATGAAGCTTCATTGAGGGAAAGGCAAGACAAGGCCAAAGTGACAAATGCAACATGCGATGTTGGCATTAAGGCATATCCATGGAATTGAGTTGGACCAAACTCAAGGATGATAAAAGAGTGTAGAATATTCCAAGAGTTGGCCTATGCAGTACTTCAAGGTTGGACAAAGCTTGGACGGTGCAAACAAACTAGTAATGCAAGAGTGGGCATTGTTACTGTCGAGCAAATTGGCTAAGTTAAGCATATGACGCATGAATAACAAGAATTAGCTAAATGAATTGATGATAGGATTATAGTACAATATTAGTTGTACATTGGCTTAGGCTAAAACAACTACAGGCCATGTTGGCTGAGCATTGATTCAAGGCCAAGTTAAGTAATGCGCAAAGGTTGTAAGTTATGACTCAAGTGACGGTTAGCAGTTGGTTATTGGCTTTACAAGTGTGCCAAAGGTGTGAGACAAATGAGAATGGTTATAAAGGAAGTTTATAAGCGTGAGGGAGTGTTTATAACTGCTTTGGAACAGGTGTAGAAGGTTGGCTCGAGTAAGAGAAGACACTGGTCAGTTGGCACAGTTATTGGCGGTTGTGGAACTGCCCTATGTGACAGATGGATGTCCCATGCGTGTGCAAATGTGGTGCACGGTTTTTGGCTATTGTATCTGTTGTATAAATAGTGTAAAGTCATAGGAAAACAGCAGGCTTACATAGGAGATTATGAGACTCAAATTGAGAGAGTTTAATTTGTGAAGGTTAAAGCTTGGTTCAAGAGGAACAAGTTTGTGTAAGTCCTTAAGCGGGAAAGTTTTGTATATCTTCCCTTTGATGCAATAAAATGGGTTAATTGTGTCATGTTATAAGTGTTCTTGGTTGGTTGTTTGTGTTAGTGAATGTATGGAAATGTTTGAATGATTTATGGTAAGCATTTGAGAAGAAAAGAGAACTGAAATAAGGCTAAAGACTTTCGTTGCAAAACTATGTAAGTGAGTGTTGTTTGTATTGGTGCAAACTTATGAGGCTGAAGTAATCGTAGGTGAAGCTTGATTCACTGAACTATGTTGCCTTCAGGTACATCCGTGCCATAAATTTGCAAGGTGCATTTGCTGGTGTGATACTTCGGGTATCAGATCTGTGTTTGGTACACAGTTCAAGTGTATTTTTTGGATAATACACATGTACTTCTTTCTCTCTTAAGTTATTTTTCTGTGAGCAAGTAATTAGTGCATTGAATTCAGAGAATTTGCATTAGTAATGGGTTCTAATGGAACTATGATCGATGAAAAATTACCGGGAACGTTTGATCAGTTGGAGGAGTACAATGATCTTGGAAATATGACCATAGATATGGGTTGTGATGGCCTTGATATTCCTCTTGTTTCTGAAGAAAATGGCAGGCTAGAATTACTTGAAGGAAGAACATCGGATTGGTTCAAAGAATTTGACGAAAGGGTAGGTGCAGTGAAGGACAAGGTGTCTGATGCATCCTTGTTGAATTGCGAAACCAATGCTGAAGTGAGTGAATTGAAGGGGAAATTCAGTGACATGAAATCCATACTAACATGACATATGAAGTTAATGTCCGAGGAGATGACAAGCCTTCGTAGGTTTATCAGCGATAACATGTTTGCAGGGGAAAACATGAATGGAGAAAACTTTAATCGAGTCTTCGATCCAAGAATTTATGTCGGTTCCATAAATGCTAGAGAAATTGAGAAACGTTGAGGCATACTTTGAAGCGGATGGAACTGGGGAAGGACAAATGGTAACTCCCGCGGGCAATTACCTAGGTGGTGATGCCAAGGTTTGGTGGAGAACTATGTTGCAATAAGATAAAGTTGATGGTTATGCAATCCTATGTCTTTGAATGACATGAAAGAAGGGCTGAGAGGTCAGTTCTGTCAGAGCAATGATGCTAAGAGAAATTTTACGTAGGCTAAAGATGACGAGTACACTACAAGTTTATGATGATAACTTCATTGCATTGGTGCAAGAAGTTCGTGGAATGAGTAAAGAAGATCAGATGTTCCAATTTCGATCTGGGTAAGTTCTTGGGTCATTACTGAACTCAAGAAGCGCAAAATTCAGAGCGTTCATATGGTCATTCAAGTAGTACGAGGGATTAATTATTGCACACAAATTGAATATCTGCAAAGTTGTGAAGGAAATGCCAAATGAAATGAAAAATATGTTGGCAATAAGCGTAAACATGAGCCAAAGGAAGAGGAACTATTCCTTTCAACCCGAAAGTATAGGAGATGTTTCATTTGCAAAGGCTTGCATTTTGGTAGAAGTTGTCCACTCAAGGCGCAACTTAATGCATCCATTGGGGATGACTATGGAGTCATTATAGAAAGACTCGTGAAGGCCGAAGTGATGTATGAGGAAGAGACCTCGCATCGAAGTTGTTGCTCAATTTGACAAAGGCAGAAACTAAGCTAGAACAAGGAGTGTTGCTATCTTCATTGGCAACACTCGGTGCAGAGAACATGGTGTTTTCTGAAACTATTTTATGTAGCTTTAGTTGTTGGTTGTTGCAAACTCTGTGTGTAGAGTTTGGTTGTACATATTTTTATTCGACTTCAAGTTTGTATAGACTTTGCTTTGGTGTAATAAACTTGCTTTGTGAATGAAGTTTTAGCTTTCAAAATGAACAGTGGATCAATCATGTGATGGTACATGGTCTTACTATGTGAGAGCAGTAATGAATGAAGGTGTTTTCGTTTATAAAGTTTTGCCTCTTTAGTTACGATGTAAAGCTAGTTCATGGGGAAGTGCTGCAATAACATACTTAGCCTAACGTATGCAATAGTAAGACGAGGTGAAAGCTAATAAGCAAAGCATAGGACATGGGTCCTAGTTGATGAGATAATGATATTGTTGTTTTGGGATTGCAATATTGCACGACGGCGGATGGGCAGCAACACTGCAAGCAATGCAGTAAGAAAAAAATCATTCCATTGGAAAGCATGAGTTAGGTAGAACTCATGGCCTAGAGAAAGGCACACTCTTTCTAGGCAATGCAACAATGAAGTTCAGAGGAATAATTGGAGACATATTGGCTTTAAAGGCATGGCGTATGGACAACTAAAGGGTTAGCTATGTTATGCCCAAAGATAGGTAGTCACAGTTGCGTAGATGGGATGTGCAACTCAATAGTTTTGCTTTAGAGAGTTAGGAAAAGCAAACTCGCATGTTTCTGATTCGGGTATGCAAAATGGCCTATTATAGAGAGTTTATATTTAGTGGCCACATTCATAGAAATGAGTTCTTGAATGGTTTTTGCATAATCAGAATTTGCGAGGCATGAAGTGTAAGATTCGAGTAACTATGCAAAGGAAACCCCTGTGAACTTTGTGACGTGCTTAAAAGAGGGCATGGAGGACAACATTCCAAGGCATGTGTCAGCAAAATTAATTGAAGACGAAGGCCAAGTCGTTTATAAGTCCTTGTCACGTTGAGTTAGATGCAAAAGGCAAAGTCGGGAGGCGAAAGACTATGGAAATGATCGTAGTGGTTAGTTTGGGAGGAATCATTCTGTGTGTACACTTAGGCGCAAATGATTCAAATGGAATTCAAGCCTAGTAAAGGAATTGACTAAGAAGAAATTTCAAGTTTGCAATTGGGTATTGATGCATGATTTGAGTAGCAGTTGAAGCGTACTGCATGATGTCGAGAAGTGGCTCAAGTATATGAGATCAAAAACAAGGCAGTAAATCTAAGTGATGCTGATGCTGATGCTAAGGCGTGAAAGTTGGATAAGGTCGTTTTGCGAAAGTCAACAAAGATTGCTGAATTTCAGAGTGGTTTCCGAGAATGCATGCAGCGAAGGTTTAAGAAAAATATAGTGCTTATACTGGGTCGCGTTCAACGATGAGGTTGAACAAATTGGGTGTGCGAGGTCTATGACCAGTCAGGCTAATGAACAGCCAAGATGGCGCGTTACAGCATAGCTGGCCTAGTCAGTAAATAGCCAAGATAGCACTACACTGCATAGACTGTTAAGCGCTAAGATAGGGGACCCTGCATGGCCAGTGAAGTGCAAAGATGGCGCTACACTATAAGGACATTTGCCAAGTAATGAAGCTTATTGGCCGACACAATGAAGCTTCATTGAGGGAAAGGCAAGACAAGGCCAAAGTGACAAATGCAACATGCGATGTTGGCATTAAGTCATATCCATGGAATTGATTTGGCCCAAACTCAAGGATGATGCAAGAGTGTAGAATAGGCCAAAAGTTGGCCTATGCATTAGTTCAAGGTTGGTCAAAGCTTGGACAGTGCAAACAAACTAGTAATGCAAGAGTGAGCATTGCTATTGTCGAGCAAATTGGCTAAGTGAAGCATATGACGCATGAATAACCAGAATGAGCTGAAGGAATGGTCGAGAGGATTGTAGCGCAATCTTAGTTGTACATTTGGGTTAAGCCAAAACAACTACAGGGCCATGTTGGCTGACCATTGATTCAAGGCCAAGTTCAGTAATGCGCAATAGGTTGCACGTTATGACTCAAGTGGCGGTTAGGAGTTGGTTACTGGCTTTACAAGTGTGCCAAAGGTGTGAGATAAGGGAGAACGGTTATAAAGGAAGTTTATAAGCGTGAGGGAGTGTTTATCACTGCTTGGGAACAGGTGTGAAAGGCTGGCTCGAGTTAGAGAAGAAACTGGCCAGTTGACATAGTTATTGGCGGTTATGGAACTGCCCAATGGGACAGATGGTTGTCCCATGCGTGTGCAAGTGTTGTGCAAGGTTTTTGGCCATTGTATATGTTGTATAAATAGTGCAAAGGCCTAGGAAAATCGGCAGGCTTTTTTTATTATTATTGTTAAGTTAAGGCTTACATAGGAGATTGAGAGAGCTTTATGAAGGTTAAGGCTTGGTTCAAGAGGAACAAGTCTGTGTAAGTCCCTAAGTGGGCAAGTTTTGTATATCTTCCCTTTGATGACATAAAATGGGTTAATTGTGTCATGTTCTAAGTGTTCTTGGTTGGCTGATTATGTTAGTGAATGTACGGCAATGTTTGAATGCTTTATGGTAAGTGAGAAGAAAAGAGAAGTGAAAGAAGGCTAAAGACTTCTGTTGCAGAACTGTGTAAGTGAGTGTTAACTGTGTAAGTGAGTGTTGTTTGCACTGGTGCAAACTTATAAGGCTGAAGTAATCGTAGGTGAAGCTTGATTCCCTGAACTACGTTGCTGCCTGGTACAACCGTGCCAAATTTTTGCAAGGTGCATTTGCGGGTGTGACACTAAGCAAGATGGCCAATCACTATCAAGAAAGTCCGCAACCTATAAATATTAAGGCATCTGAGTTGTATGTTAAGGGGATCAACCATTTGTTTATAGATCAACAGGTTGGTGTATAATAACAGCAGAAGAAACTCAGGTGTAAACAAAGCAGACGCAGTTTGCAAATTTATATGGAACAAATTCAAAATCAGCAATGTGCCATTTGTGGAACTTAATAATGGAATAATCGGACATTTCATCATGCATGTAACTGCAGAAACAGTAACAAAAAAAGTGGGTTCTCTGATGCATTTATAAATAGACAATGAAAACTTTCAATAAACTAAACTGTTTCGACATTATTTCTTTTGGGCAACATTGTTGCGGTAAATAATCAATATGGATCAGGAACTAGATTTATTAGTTAAATTTTGCAAAAAACCTGTCAAAAATATTCTACTGTGGAAGTTCAAAATAAAACTTAATCATATTGATATCAAAAAATCTCCATTTCTTGGGAACCCAAATGGGTTACTTCAGACTCCCTCCAACTTCTCGCGATAGCAAATAAGAAAAAAAGAATTTACTGTTGTGAACCTGCAGATCAATTCGGAAACATAGGTCAATCGTGTACAGACTGCAACTCAAGAAACAATTCGGCTAATAAAGTAAAATTTGTTTACTCCGGACCCTCATAAAAGGCTGATTTCAGAACAAGGATGTGATGTTGTAAAACTATAAGTCTCTATACATACTGGCAAGCATGTTTTTATTTGTGCCGAAGAATGGAATAAAAATGGAAATACCTGATTAGCCTAGTGTTGCTGCTTCACCAAAAAAAAAAAAACATCATTGTAGATTCTGCAGTCGAGAAGGGGTTGAAGCACCAAAATCCTACGCCATTGATTTAGAAAGCAGGTATCAGTTCAAAGCCACAAACACAGTAAACTGTGCACAGAATAGCACAAGTCATATTAAGACAGGAGGGCAGTAATATCTTGAGTCTATTATGGAAGCCAATTTACCTGCACTTTTTTCTGGCCGAACTTGTTCAAAATAACTTGGTACTTCAGACTCTTTCGCTTTCTTCTTCCTGTACTTGAAACACAACAATGTATCTTCTACTTTCTAACAGTTTTGGCAAATCCTCTTACATGACAGTAGCATTTATGTCTTCACTTGGTGACGAATGATCTTCCACCACAGCTTTTGGAACTTCATTTCCTCTCACTACTCTGTTATAAATAACTTTGAAGGATTGTGACCCATATGGTTTATTCAATAGACTTATTGGCATTCGAAGTGTCTGTTTCCGGTTTCTTCTTCCTCTCAACAAAATATTGAAACTTCCTTCATCATCAGCCTTCCGACTGTGTCTTAACACATGATGCTTATTATGACTGCTTTCAACCTTCTCTTTTTTGTAATGTATTTCACTCCCCATTCTACCAGTGCTCCAAGATCTTGAGTTACCATTATCTGACTTATTTTCTGGGTCGACTTCCGCTATCGTGGTCCCTGTATCCACTGAATCCAACAATGCAGTACCAGGTTCCATTTTGACTTCCCCGCTCTCTGTCTCTAATGGCACGGGTGAAGTTAAAGGTGGGCCCTCGGGACCCACAGACTGCATGTTTGATCCCATAATAGGATCACAAATAGGCTCGATGACAGGTGGGACTACAGAGAAATGCATTGGATGGCAACCAGGCCACACAGTTCCTGGTACATACTCTGAAGCATTAGGGTTCATATTGCATTGCCATGCTAAATGATGATTTAAATGAAATGGTCCACTCGTGATGGGAAATGTGCTTGTCGGTATTGCTTGGCCTTGAGAGTAGGGAGGGTACATGAATGGCATAGGGTGGATCATGTTTGGACTTCGAGATGGGGGTGGGTATGGGTGGTGAGGAGAGGTGCACAAAGGACCCGCAGTGTTTGGGGATCCAGCATGAAGGCCCATGGTCATTTGCCACGCTGTGACAGCTGGAACAACAGAGGCACCAGGAGGTATACTGATGTTCATCATGGGAATGGGAGGACCACGTACAATGATTGGAGATGGGCTGAATGGAGCTGCGGATGCAGATAATTTCTTGTTCGGCATATCTCTGACGTCTGCTGAACCCAAATCCAAGGACTTTTCTTTAAGATCCTCTCCTTGATGAGAAATTGTGCTTGTGGCATCGACGCTGCTGGACATGAAACTCTCAGAACGCTCATCGATAAGAACTCTATTCGAACTCGGATCATTATTAGCAATTTCGATGCTTAACCCCTTGTTATTCTCATTGGCACCAGGTGCAAGAATTTTGATCTCTAAAGATGGTACCTCAGTATGGTTATCTCCTTTCACATCCTGGGGTCCACTTTCTTCTTGCTTCCTGTCAACTGCAGGCTTATATTTTGATTTTTTGCCTTTCTCTTCTTTGATCTTTTCCATTTCCATGGTCACAGATTCCACATCCTTAGCTTCATTTATAGTCTCTCCCAGTTTATCATGACTCGGCTCCCCGTTCCTTGGAAGATCAGTCTGTGATTTCCTGACCTGCATCTTACCAATTGTGCCAGGCGGGGCCAGCGCTACTTCCTTGTAAGATGGTGATTTTCCAAGACCCGCTACTTGAGGAGCTGGTTCACTTGGTGCAGAAGTTACAGATGGTTCTTGAGGAAGATTTGTGCTCTCACCTCCAGCCTTGGGGTTATCTGTTATCTCAGTATTGCTAGCAGGTGGCACCGACTTGACTCTGTAAGCAACAGTCTTAACTATTTTGCGGCTGAATTTAGCACTCGATGTCGGGCTCTTTAAAGGTTGATGCTCTGCATAGCTTCCAGGAGCTACTGCCCGTTTCTTTAACAGGTAATGCCGGCTGTTTGGGTGAACGTTCTTCACTTTAGAATGATCTGTATCCACAACCGCATCTTTCTTCTGATAGTTATGCACCTTGCCAATGTTTGCACGTCTTTGCCTTATCCGATGGCCAGATGATCCAGCTGATCTTGGCCGCTGAACAGACTGCCAACCCTCTTCTCCCTCAGCAATTGCTTCTGGTGAGATTTCATGGACAACGTTGTGGATTTCTTGTGCAGATTCTTGAACAGCAGTTTGCTCATGCAGAGCTGGCGGACTGCCAATTTCCTGAGCGACCACCTCATTTCTGATAGGTTCAAGGACTTCTTTCTCTTTCTCTTCATCTGAAACTTCTTTAGGAGTATATTTTGGAGATTCATCGGAACCTGCCACACTGGTAATCTGCGGGGACTGAACCTTAACCTGCAAAAACAATTGAAGTTCAAGAAGGACAACTTTCTATAGAGAAACACCAACACAACACAAAATTCATTTATAATTAGTCCTTCATGAATAATAAGACAGGGAAACAATGAATACCTTCACGACCCAACAGAAAAATAGTAGCCAGGACATTAATTAGGTATTTGATGTTCAGTCAATATAGATGGACAGAACCACAAGAAAATGATGAATTCCCCTTACCTTCGCACTAAGACTTTTCCTTCTCATCGCCTCAGCATCTCTTCCTTTAGTATCTTGATTAGGGTTTATGTAATCAAGCAGATCTGATACACTGTTCAAATAAATAAAAAGAGGATGACATCAAAAAAGACGCAAACAATGCCCAGGTTCAACCAAGATGTCTGACTTTTCAACTAGTGACAGCATAGATAGTATACCTTAAGTGGCCTTTGCTAGCTATGGATGCATCAGGCTTTCTTGTCCCATTGCGAGTAGCTTCTTGCTGTTCAAAAGCTTTAGACTCGAAGTACTCCAGCCAAGCAGCAGCGTCCTGCGTTTGTTTTACAATGTTTTTATTGAATTTTAGGAATGAGGACAGGTAAAAGTAGTTTACCAGTAAATATGAGAGAGAGAGAGAGAGAGAGAGAGAGAGAGAGAGAGAGAGAGAGCATACTTGAGTACGCAGGTCATCTGGGCCAAGCTTGGCTCTGAGAATTTGCAAAGTTGTCTGCTCGTGCTGAACACTCAACGGGTACGCCTCCATCAAGGAAAGTGCAATTGCTATTGCATGGTAGCTTGCAGCCGTCTGGAGAGCATTGAAAACGAAAGAGCTTAGCTCCAATAAGGTCTAAACATTCCCAAACTGCAATGCGCATATAACCCCATTCCACCCAAAGAAGTAACTGGGATTGCATGAAATGATACTGAAAGGTTAGCCAGAAGGGAAGAGACCTGAATATGATCTGGGCCAAGTAATCTTTGATTGCACTTCAGCGCTTTGTGGAGATATCTTAATGCAACATGCACATTTCCTAGGCCTTCCTCCATCATAGCAACATTGATATATGTAGCAGCAGTGTTGGGATGAGAGGGACCACAAGTCAGATGTAGAAGATATAGTGCACGTTTAACGTACCTGATCACCAACAGATGCAAAATAAAAGTGAGAACAAATAAAAAACTAAAAGAGAACATTCAAACACCTGGCATATAACCAAGTTTAGAGCTTTTATGCAAATGGAAATTAGAAATTCTTCATAACAAAAAACACAAACACACACCCGCACATGCACACACCGCATACACACACACACACACACAGAGATATATATAGAGAGAGAGGCGTACTTGAGAGCCAGCTCAGTGTGTTGAAGACGGTAATAGAACACTGCCAGATCTCCGTAGCTCTTCATTGTATCTGGATGATCAAGTCCAAGCTCTCTCTCATTGATATCCAATGCTTTTTGTTGGTAAATTGTAGCCTGTGAATGGAACACCTTCTAAATTACTCTACATCCTGTGCACTTGTACTAAAAATAAAATCAAACTTTTCCAAGATTGGGAATTAACAAAAAGTACCTGGGACAGTCAAAAGAAGACTTGAGTGTACTTGTGTTAACTGAATGTAAGATTATTATTATTTTAACATGGAAGAGGTCTCCTCAATTAACTATACCTGATTGAAGTCCCCAGTGTGATAGAGAACTACAGCCAAAAGACTGTAGGCTCCAGCTGTCATCCGATGATAGGGTCCGCAAACTGCTACCAATTTAGCTAGTGCCTGCAGACACCACATATTCGAACCAGTTCATATGAAAAGCGCAAATTTTGATCTTCTCTTATACAGTAAAAAAATCTTTTTGAGTTAACGCAGATCATATTCGATTCCCTATCCAATAAATTTAGGGTTGGGGATAGACATCCTGTTCTGCATTTAACTCCGTTCAAAGATCCCAAGAGACTCATAACAGATTAAGGAATAAATGAACATATGATAAGTATTGACATTATAAAAAGAAATGTCGCTAGAACCCAATACCTTAGTTCCATAACTGACGGCATCTTCAAGTTTTCCTTTATCTAGAGCCGTTTTCGAGGACTCCAAGAGTTGTCGCCCATCTGCTGATGAGCAAGCAACTTGCTGCAAACAAAATCAGAGACGATGAGTGAATCTGGTTATAGTTTAAGTGCCCCTATATCATTACAGTTATGACATGATTTATTATTTTTTGTAATGTTAACCCAAGAAGCATATAGAGGCACTTCATTACCTTATGCACTGGTACCAAGCTAACAATGTCTATTTTCCGGAAAGGATCTGGAGAATCCATATCAAAATCCCTAGGAGCCAGCTCAATCCCCACCTAAAGGAGAAAGATTTAGTTTCTATTACTTACTGCAGGAGCTTTCTTAAACACCATCTCAAACGTCAAAGTGCTTATATTTCTTGCGCTGGCTATGTAACTGGATAAAGAATTACCTTATGGCAAAGTCCCCGAAGAAGGGCAAATTTTCTAACATCTCGGAAATTTATGCTGCTTATCTCCCAGCCAAATCTTTTCAACAAGAACAATTGCAACCATCTGCGTACAAGGGTATGCACATGCACATTGAACGAGAGATTGGCTTCAGCATTTTTTTCTGTAATACCAAGCATCAGATTCAAAGCAGCAGCTATTGACACAGCCATATCTTCAGTGTTAGTGACAGCAGATATCACCGCTTGCAGAATGTGCTTAAAAGCTCTTACTATCATCTCATGAATACACAGAGACTGCACATGCGATAACTTCTCTGAGAGCTTCACCTGATTAAAGAGAAGATATACAGGAAAGCAGCAATTAAATTAGGACCCTAAATGCACCTTTTTTAAGAGTTCCACAGATATTTGAATTGCAACTATTTGCTAACAATCACTTGATATGACAGCTCAAACGGTCAGAAATAGGCACTGAAATGTACATCGACTAATATTGAATGGGGGAGCCAGGAGTATGAATATCTTGGTGTGATATTTAAAAACGATATTTGGATATACATAACTGCATGGTATGGAAGCAAAAGGAATGGGAAGAGAAGCTACTTACAACTTGTCCCAGAGAGCGCATCCTAAGACCTCTAGTATGCATAAAATCTGTTAGAGTCCGACCATCAACTGGTGAAAGTTCTAGCGAGCCAAAGTCAGCAACCTGTAATGGATAATTTAGGAGTACCAGTAAGATAAAATTCCAGCCTATTTACATATATATGTACACATGTATGTACAAATGAAAACATGGATATAGACATAACTGCGATATATTTCGTTAACACAGAAGCTATTACAAGCATATTCAGTAATTACCAGCTTCGGAAGAGCAACATCATTGTAATATTTCTGAGACATCTCAATTAGTTCCTGCAGTGACTGTTATACATGTCTGATGTTAGTACAAGAAGCTTCATAAAACACTAGTAAAATATAAACGTAGTAATAAACAACAAGTTAACTGTACCTTGCGGTGAAGTCCTGTTTCAGAATCTTTCAGCCGTGTAAAAGATGCATCAGATAACACACTCTTTAGTGCAAGCTCATTTTCACTGGCTTTGGTTTCACCCCGAGATTCTACTGTGGAGGCATTATCAGCATCTCCAACAACTTCACTTTTTGATATCCCATCATCAGGCACTTTTGGATTGGCTCCATCTGTTTTTTTCTTAGGATTCTTAGGAAACCTAAGAGGTTTCCCAAGGCCTTCAACTTTTGTCTCAGTCTTAGCCTTCTCTGTGGAAGGTTTTTTATCCTTTTCAGCATTGTTTTGATCCTGCAAATGCTGTAGCCAACATGCACCAAGCTCCCACCGCACAAATATTTCCTGGTCAGCTTCCTCCTCCTGAAGCTTCTCTAAGCTCTTCTCCAAAACTTTTTCAATAAAAGCCCGGGCTACATTTAGTTCATCGCCTTCAGAGCTTAGAGAATTTGATGGCGTTTTGTTGTGTTCTGAAGTTGATCTTTTGTGAAGAAGCAACCTCAAACTGGAACCATTAACAATGCAAAAATCGGCATAATTAATAATTAGCAAGTTCCAGGAGCAAGGTTAGGAAAAATTTGAATTGGCCCGAATAGGAGAGGCAAAATTTTCTAGTACTTCTGGCTACGCAAACCTGTTTATATTTAGGGCATTAGCGCCTCCTTCGGGTTGATCAATGATCTCAGTTTTGCTCTCAAATGGATGACCCTCTTCAGTATGTTCTTTCCTTACAACTTTGACAACTGAAATGTATCCACAGTATCTTACATTGACAACACCTAAAGTGGCAATGTCCTGCAAGAGAAAAACAGAAACGCACGCAGACTTAAAACAAATAAAAATTAAATAAAACATCATAAATGCAGATAATAATTCTCAAGAATGAATTGGTAACGTTCATTTAAAAGTATCATACATGGGCAGCTGTATTTTCATCGGCTGTGATTCCTTTCAACAGATTTCTTTCGACAAGGTTCCTAGTTTCAACCCCTGTCATTTGGTTTCCGTCAATCTTAGTGTCTACCTTATCACTTGCATCAGAAGCATCTTTTGTGACAGTAACGATCAAATCCCCTATTGTCTCACTGTGCAGGCTTACTCCGCTTCTAACAGAATGGGCCGCTGATAACTTCTCCATTACATGGCGTACAGCAGATATTGCTTTGAATATCGCAACATCGACAAATAAGCTGTGAAGGAGGAAAGCTTTTCTATCTCGGATCTGCCTCTCCTCTGCAGTATTGCAAGGCATAGATGCCAGATACGACAGCTCATTAGCCCAAGGAATCAAATCACTTTTGCCATCTCTTCCTAAGCCACCACCATTTCCTCCCCATATATCATCCTCCATGGGAAGCGGACAAAACACTGACGGCAGTTGGGTTGCAACAGGAGGAACAAGCCATGTGTTGGCACGGAAACCATATGGAAGATTTCCAAACTGAAATAATGGAAGCAGGTGTAAACAGTATGAAAGACATCGTACCGAAAGTAGAAGTGAAAGTACGTAACCTACTAATCAGTATCAAACACAAAAGATAAGGATGAAACCGTAAAGAGGTTTATATTACCTTGTTGCGTTCTGAAAATGCTTTCATGAGTTCGTCATACGCCTGATGTATAAGAGGTGAAGGCATTTTAGATACGTCAAAAAATTAACAGTAAAGCAAGAAATCACATAAATGGTGTAGTATTTAAATTTTAGAGGATAGAGCAACGCATCCATAAAACCCTAGTGTCTTAGTGGTTTAGACTTGAACAGCAATGGTGAACAATACTGATACCGACAGTGCATTGACTGTTTAGTTTGCACATTTTAAACATGGATGAATACATTCGTAGTCATCTTCTTCAAACTACATTCTACCAAAATCCGAAGATGACAGATAGCGGATGGTTTTGAAACTAATGATCAACAAGAAAACTAGGCTGCATATATTTTTGGGTTATTTGAGTCACAATAACCTAGTTCTTTCTCAATGTCAAAGGTTAGAAATGCAATAAAATTGTAATAGTCTGTAAGGAAAAGAAAGACCCTCTATGAAAAATGCAAAAACAAGAAGAATTCAGCTTGAAAGAGCAAAAGGCTAACATTATCAAACACTCTACTAAGCTGTCGTAACAAATCAACAAGGTTATGGCTCCACATCCGCTGCTTCCCAACACTATAAAATCCCTTTCTACATGCTTCCACCAAAACCAGCTTCCCGCTGCAGAGTTTCACCTGTGAAAATTGGAAAGTAATATCATTAAAGATTAAGAAGTAGCAGTGACATGGAACAAAATCCTAGAGAAGTTTAAAATCTCACTTCCATGGAGAACAAATGATCATCCAGCAATACACCGTCTACTCGTTGTCTCGTATTCCTCCTTATAACTGCATTTGTTTTACAGCATAAGGTTTAGTAATGAGTAATTTGAAACATACAAAGAGTAATGCACCAAATTGCATAACGTACATCACACTAACTTTGAAATCATCAGAAATACTCTTAAACAAACAAGAAATCAAGTAAAGAAACAGGTAGACTAACATTGAATGGGAGGAGTAAGATGAGAAAGAGAGAAGAATTCGTAAAAGCTCCCAAGCTTAGGGCAAGCACTACTCATCTCTCCTTCAGCTTCCATAGAACCATCTTTCCCTAGAGACGAAGATAGAGATTCTTTGTTATTGTTCGTCTCTATCTTCGTCTGGGATTTATTAGATTGTGGCTCAGCAGTACTGGTCTTATCCTGTGCACCACCTCCTCCGCCAACTTTCCCAGAAGCTTCACACTTACAATCCTTATTTCCTTGCGGTGACGCCACCACTTCTTTCGTTCCTGATGGACCAAAACAAGTGGTGGATGACACAATATCCAGTAATCTTCTAACGTGTGCTGCTGCTTCTTCTTCCTCATAATCCTCTGTGGGCAACAACAAAAAAAAAGTAATTCAACGACAGTCTCCTTCGGTTTCTGGAATAGGCTAAAATGAAAAAGTGATTATGTGTGTCCAAAAAAGTTTAAGGACACTGGAAGTGTGGCCATACCGGCGGCCTCACAAAGTAAATGAGGTGGACATCCCTACTGAGAGTCTCAATCGTGTACAAATATCCTCAGTGGATGTAATAGTTGTTTATGTTAGGATGATATGATATAGAAACTCAACTAGCTCTCTATCCCCATTTCTCCACTTGTTTGTCTTTTGGTTTTGATTGATCCCATCTCCTTTGTATATTCTTTGTTCTTTAGCATTATTATTTTCAAAATTACAATGCATGTAAAAGGAAAGTAATAGTTTGTGTCCCCAAATTTGGCATCAAATACTAGTTCATCATCAATGGATAAGAGTGGGATATCAGATAAGTATGTTTTACCTTCGACTAGGGTTAGTACGCAGGGCTTTAGAGCAGAAACGTCAACAGTATCTTTCAATCGACGACCTCTAACCTGAAAAAGAAAGACAGAAGCTGGTACTATTAGATAGAAAGTACTGTATTAGGTGAATCTTAAACAAACAAACTAAGATGTCATTTTGAGTATATGTGGTCCCCTGTGATGCTTGCAGTTAAAAGCACCTGTCTGTGTAAAAGAAGAAGTCATAAACCACAAACCAACAAGTTTGAAAATGGTAATCATGGTTTGCTTGGCAGATCCAGACTAAAACACAATACAATACATACAGAAAAAGATGTTCCATCAACTACAACTTCTACATTGAAGTTGAACAAGTTTATACGCTTTGATTAAAAGTCCCACTAAACTGCTTCACGTAAACCATGATATAAATCAACCTCACACTTAGTTTTCTAGACTTATATGATACGATGACCGACCCAAAAGAATTATAGTGCAGATGATCCATAATTAGAATTCTGTTGCTGGAATGCTCTGTCTGGGGAAGATAATATAATAATTCATGGATCCGATTACTGGCGGCTAGAATCGGGAGGGAAAAGATTGATTTATAGTGCACGCCTGTAGAAATCGTTTCAAATGGATTTGTACTTGGATCTTGAGAAAACCGTATTTAGATCCGTGCGGAATTGACACACTGAACACGTGCCACGCGTCAGTGAACAGTAAACTTTGTCAAGTCAAACCTGGATACAGTACTTTTAGTTGTACAAAGATGCGCCTTAAAGTTTACCTCATGAGATAACGAGAAGTTTGTCACACAACACGTGACCGTATTGACAGACAAAAGCCGACGAACATCTATAATCCTGTCCGTTGATATCCCCTGTTTCAAAATATCATTAAGTACCAAATTATCCTTCACTTTCATCCAAAATGTCAAATAACCCTTATTAATTACTAATTAAATCATGTCTTAAACATATCCTAAATTTAGCAAATTGGTATTTAATGCTGATTCAAATTGTCTTTTAACCTGGTCATTAACTGCACTTACATTCTGAATAATTACTAAGTATTTTCTTTGATAATTAAATCAACTGAGTTGATTTGTTTTTAGGTGAAAATTCATTTAAAACTGATTTTGTTTGAACAATGGATTTAAAATGCACTAAAAATCCACTTATTTATTGTTCCATTTTTTAAAACATTTTGATAAAAAAATAAATACATTAGTGAAATTATATTCCTGCTTCTTCCTTTTTTGTAAGTATTTTTATTTTTAAATGATTAAATCACCTACCAAGTCCAACCTGAACTGATAACAAATCTGCATTAGAAAGCCTCATTCGATGAAAGAAAAAAACAAGAAATGGAATACAGTATTAATTAATCTAGTAACATTCCATCAGAATCTAACCTTAAGAATGATGCGAGAATCGTCGGGAAGATTTATAGTAATATCCATTACCACGGGAAGAACTACAACATTCACACACAAAATAATAAGAATTACAGTTTTTATTAAAAGTTTATAATAGTATAAGTATTTTAAAGTTACTTCTCAAAACTTACCCTTCTCTTCTTTCTTCTTCTTCTCGCCTTTCGACTTTCCCCTACCTGCCTTTGGCGCCATTTTCAGCTATTAACTAATCTAGCTTTATACTTTTATCCTGTAACAGAGACACGGTAATTGGTACCACTTGATTTATTTATCAATATAATATACTTTCAAGTAACCAGCCATTGGACCTGTGCATTTGTATGTACCCCTAGGTAAATTAGTTCATCAAGCTAATTTGGGATTTATTATGTTAAATATATTCAATTTAATTCACACTATAGTTAATGAATTAAACATGATTTATTTGATGTAAATTATGAATTAATACAAGGTTTAAGAAAAACCCATTTTATTTGAACTAATTTTATGACTAATACAGGGTTTTAAGAAACCCCTTATCTTCAATAATGAATCAAAATTTTGAGCAAAAAACAGAGTTTTGGAGGAATTCATTTAATGAGTTCAACTATTTAACGATAATTATGAGGTATATTTGGAAACAACTTTTTCAATGAATCAAAACACTGAATTGAAAGAGAATCTTTATAAGAACCCATTCAATAAGTTCAACTCTTTAATGGGGATTCATGTACTAATGGGGGGATTCATGTACAGAGAATTCAAAAATGAACAAACCAAAAAGGGTAACCTTATCTTCAGGAGAGAAGAAAATAAACTAGTACCCAAAATAGAAAACAAACTACTTGGTTGCAGTAGTAGATAAGAAAAAAAAAAGACTTATTCAATAGTACTCCATTGGAGTTTAAGGACAAAAAGAAAAAGAAATTACCGGATAAAGTCAGAAATGGTTGCAGCTTTTTAGATTAAAAACTAGGTTTGTTGACAGAAATGAGTATTCAAATCCACCATTAAACCTCTGAAATAAGTAGTAACAGCAATACCCAATAGCAGTTACTTGTGAGTACAACTGCAAACTTAGGCAGGGCCGCTCTTTGTTCAACTAAAAGAGGATATTTCAGAGACTTGATGATGACAAAAACTTCACCATTAAAAGTTACGTTTCAAGCTCTCATTAGGGAGGGAAAGATAGAAATAAGATTGAGAGAGAAGGGGAAAAAGAAAAGGAGATAGAAAGGAAGAGGAGAAGAGAAGTGAGAAACGAGAGGAAATATAGAGAGAAGGGGGGTGTGATAAGGAAGGAAGGGCGGAGATTAAACGGTCAGAATTCTGAAATATGGCATTTTGTGACAGTATTTGTTTTCAACAGTAATTATCTACCAAATATTTTATTAATTCGAGCTTTCTCTTCTTTTTCCCAAAACAAACATTTTGAGGCGGAAGAGATTACGACGCGACCAGGTACTTTAAGCTATGGTTTTCATCTTGTTTATGCAACATATCATACCCATAAATACTATGGTGAACTGATGTAAAATCTTGAGCACTAAAAGGGTTATTTGGCTTTTGGTAATTACGTTTTGTCCAATATCATTTGTTCAACTTAGGGTCCTTACTTGAAAAAGGTGTTGACTTGCATTGACTCAATATTGATTTCTGTTTAATAATTACAGTCTGGCATATCGTAAAGTTTGTCATTCTCATTTCCATATGTTGCGCTAAGAGGACATAAAGCTTCCGCATACCGCAACGGTTTTGTTTTAGCTCTCCGGGAAGTTCTTTTTGAATTGTATATAATTTAGCCAAACATATATGTTTACTTCTGTTAGTGTGTATGATAAATGTTTCTCAGATTTCATTTGTCAAATTTAACTAGATTATGCCTCCAAACATCTCATGTATACGCAACATATGGAAATGAGAATGACAAACAGAAAATTAAAATTGAGTGTACCTGATGAGATCAATACTAAAAATAGTCAGTGACAGCTCAACTTGCTGAATAACCGCAAAGTCTTTCTTATTGAGAAGTCGTAAAATAAAATGAGAGCATCATCCAGTCTTAAGTGATGATTTTATAAGTATCCCAAAGAACATAATCTCATGCTTAATTGTTGAGAAATAAATAACCAATGTCATATGAAAGAATTCAGGTTCGAGAGCGACCGACTAAGCATATCGCCTTGACTTCTGCCTCACCAATAGGGTTTTATGAGGTTGCACTCAAGAGACGTACTTTATGGTTCTCACATGTGTGCAGGTAAGAATGGAGAGAGAAATCCTGCAACACGTTGATTGGTGGGAAGGAAAAACCCTCTGAATTGTATTTTGAAAACCCACATCTTTTATTCTTTTGAAAAAACCTTTTTATGACGATCTCTAAGAAAAAAAATCAACCACTATGCGAGGATGGGAATACGCTTACTTACCTTGTTATCCGATGTACAATTAGCACCACTCTCACAGCGTCCGGTAGAAACGTCTTCGTTCTTCGTCTTCGGTCTTCAACTGTTGATGATGAACTCTTTAACTTTGTAGATACTTGAGAAATATAACTCTTTTTCATCAAATCATTGTTACTTAAAACTTCTTTATATATATCTCCTTCCTCACGGCTTTATTAAATAAATACAAGCTAAAAACAAACTATAATAATTAAAAAAAATCTCTTTTCTCTTGCTTTTTTTTTTCATTTTTTTTCAAAACAAAAGACCTAGCACGGTTATGACTCATCTCATAGTTATTTTTTTATTTTTTTTAAGACAAGAAAAGTAAACTACAAATTGAAAATTATAATAAAATAATGAAATAACTTATGAAACTACTATGGTCGTGGTATAAGTACTTTACCGCTTGATTCCTCACAATTTGTATTGTCTCGATATCATAAACTTCATAAACTCTCATCTTTGATTCTTCGCTCTTGTACATAAGTATTCAACTTGTATACGTAAATTTGCTCAGTGTTTTGTATGGTTGCTTGTATTCTTAGTTGAACTCTTAATTAATACTGACTTGACGTTCATGTTCATTCTTAGCTGAGTAACATGGATTCATGTCTAAATTAATATATGATGAAAGGCACCGCAAGTCGTGCCAGCAACGATTGCTACTCGTAAGAGTAGCCCAAAAATTTATTTTTGTGATAACGTATAAAACTCACCTAAATTGATTAATTTTGTGTCAATTCACAAAATTCAATTTTTTAACCTAATTTTGTGTCAACTCACAAAAAATTAGATTTTTTTCCCTAAATTGGGTCATTCATGATATCTTGATCCCTATTGGTTGAGACTAAACCTAGGCAAGCTAGGAATTGGCCCATCATAGAGGTATATGAGTAACATCCTAACAGAAGTTGGAAAAAACAAAGAGGAAACTGTGACTGATTAGGTCAGTCGTGGAAAGGAGCACGACCGCGCCACTTGGCCGGTCGATTTTCCCTAGTGTTAGAGCACTGCTCGGTCGAACTCGCAAACGTTGTTATCTCAAGCTTGTTTGTCAAGTTTAGTTGATCAAAACTATATACTTAATTTCTAGTCTACTTATAGCCATGTCTCGGATTAGGATAAAAGTGTGTAGTTGAGCTTTAGATTTCACGGCGTTCACCAATTGAAGAAGAAGCTTTACTGAATAGCATGGAGGAACTTCACAACAAAAGGTATATGGAGACTAAAACTTATCTATCACTCAGAAGTCTATTCTATTTTATCTTCTAAAGAGACTAAGTCGTGTAGCTATATAGATTTTTATATTATACACATTTAAAATTTCGAGTCGAGTCTATCTCGTTTATATATTTCTCGAAATATGTGTTAGAAGCTTTTAGCTTTAGCTAAAGTTCATCATCTACATGACAAGTTTAGTTGGAAACAATTTAGTTGTTGGAAACTAAATATTAAGTCAAGATGATCATGTGAAAATTACCTTGAATATCTTACATGATTTGTGTAAGACAATCATTTGATGTTAACTTAGGAAGTTTCGTATTGATCGATTAATCACTTGAAAATTACTTGAAGCTAGTGGTATGTGTAAAATTACCATTGTTGTCTTCTAAGGATGTTTCAGTGATTAAATGATAGTTTGGATACTATGTATGCTAACTGTGTAGTTCTAGTCCAGGTCCGGAACTCTTTTGCGAACTTTGTTTGCGAACGGCTATACAAGGCTAAATCCGAAACCGTGGTTCGCTGATCGCTGTCGTATGCGTCAAAAATAATTCACTTTCTCACTCAACTAAATAAATGAATTTAGTATGTGATAAGAAAGAGTTCGTTCCACGGGAGGCTTTGTTGTTATGCAATTTCAGTTTCTTACTAACCAAGGGGGGATTTTTGTTTTAGCAAAGCAATAAAAATAATTGAAAGCAAATAAAATAATTGGAATAATCAATAAGATGAAGATATTGGTCACGGGATAGTATCATTCACAAACATGTATTTTTATCAACGACTAGAATTGAAATTTTAATCTCTCATTTACTAAAAGTCATAGGATATCTTGATCGCAAGAATATCCAGTTTATTTCCCGATTTTATCACAAACACATTAAAAGATGCACATGTGAAATCTACCTAGAAAGCAACCTAAAGTGTAAAAGCACAATTAAGTTTAACTTCCCAAGAGCACTAAGTTCTATGAAATAGACTAATCAATACCTAGAAAGCATTAATTCATTTTAACAAAGGTTATCATATGCAATTATAGAGATGTATCACTACAAGTAATAATAGCACTATGCTACTTAGAATCAGGGATTACCAACTTTTACGTATTGAAAATCCTAATCTAGCTTTAGATATGAATGCAAATCGGATTGATTCCGGACTCAACCAAACAGTATTCAAATCATATAACAATATAAATAATGAATCATAAACAATAAAGTTGAGACAAAACTAATTCATTGAATCAAATATCATATTTGAGAAATCAACTTTATCCCATAACCAATAATAGTATTTAGCTACTCATAGCTTTTGAGTTCATCATCATAAATAAAATATTGAAGATAAAAAATAATAAAAGCAAATCAAAGTAGAATCGTCGCTGTCCTCCAAAGCTCCAAGTAGTAATGTGTGATATTCAAAGTTGTAGATGACTTTTGCTTGAACAATTTTTTGGGCACTACTCAAAAATGGAGGGGGACTACTCTTCATTTTTTTGGTGGATATTTGGAGTAATTTTGGGTCACCCCTTATCTAAGTATTTATGTTAATACCAAACTTACCCTTCTTAATTAAATTAGTTAGGGTAATGATTAGTTAGTGTAAGGATTAGTTAAATAA
The DNA here is from genome assembly GCA_023531105.1 of Papaver atlanticum. Classification (NCBI taxonomy): domain Eukaryota; kingdom Viridiplantae; phylum Streptophyta; class Magnoliopsida; order Ranunculales; family Papaveraceae; genus Papaver; species Papaver atlanticum. Next base: position 1,339,353 of record JAJJMB010013814.1, on the reverse strand, counting down.
TTAAGTTAAATTAATTAGTGATTAGTGAGGTTAGATTAATTAGTCGGGTGTTTTTAGAAGAATAATTTTTGAGAAGAAGAAGAGGGTTTTGTTTTTTTTTTTGTTTTTTTTTTTTAAGATGGTTGATTTCGAAATGAGGGTTTCAGGTACTTTGGTATACTTCAAATTTAGTTAATGTTGCTTGAATTGGCCAAAACTTTTGAAAAATGAAAAATTTATAAACTGATTTCGACCATGGAAATAAAGTTCGGTTACGACATCTGAATAACAGGTAGCCGAACTCATCTGCAAGTGTAGTTCGGCTAATGTTTCTAAAAACACAGGTAGCCGAACTCATCTTTAATGAAGTTTTTTCTTTCAGAGAAAAGTTCGGTTAGGAGAAAAAAATTGCGACGTAACCAAACTAAAATTTCGGCTGGGAAAAAAAATGAAAAAAAATTACGACGTAATCGAACTAAAAGTTCGACTGAGAAAAAAAAAATCGACGTTACCGAACTCAATATGTATGTTTTCAGAGAAAAGTTCGGTTAGGAGAAAAAAATTGCAACGTAACCGAACTAAAAGTTCGGCTGGGAACTTTTTTTTATGAGGTAACCGAACTTTTTTCTGAAAGAAAAAACTCCATTAAAGCTGAGTTCGGCTAGTTCGACAAACTGTTTCACATAATTCCTAACCGAACTTCTCTCTGCAACTTCAATTTTCAACTCATTTTGATGATTACTACTCATTTTTTCAACCAAAAACGAATCGCAAGTAATGGGTTTGTGGAAATTTCTTTGAATCGAGACGATGAAGCGGAAAGAAGAGAAGAAAATGAACCCTCTAATAGTAATGGATTTGTTATAATTTTGATTTTGTTTTGTTAATGATTTAGATTAGGTATATGTATATTTATTAGATTAGTTTAAATTTTAATTAGGCTAAGGGTAGGTTAGTCATTTCCACAATTTAGGACACCCCTTATAAATATAGGGTAGACATTCTTATCACTTAGTTCCCCCTCCATTTTTGAGTAGTGCCCAAAAAATCGTTCTTTTTCTTTTCTAGCTTTTCTCCAACTTCTAAAATTAGGTCAAATCTCCAAAGTCCAATACAAAGATGTCCACCAAGCGCATATGTAGAAAAACCCATGTAGAAAATATGCTCAAAAAGTGTAGCCGGAAAACTGGTTCCACCGCCGGGAATTGGCCAGAATCATGTCATCTCAGATTACCGGCAAAGTCCATCCGGTCACCAGTCAAACAAGTCAATTAACCGAGTCAACACGGTCAAGCTCACTGAGTCAAGATTTGCCAACTGGGTTAACACTGAGATTGGGCTGAGTGGCCTTGGCATAAGCCATTTGCACAGGCCAGAGCAATGTCGCGCCATGATGGTGCTGCATTGGTGCAACATCCTGCAAACCCAGTTATATCTAAATCCAGTTTCTCACTTCCTTTCCTGTACAATCACAGCATTCATTCGTTGCAATACAAACTCCCATTCATCTCGATTGGCAGCATAATTATCCCTTCCTGCGGCAACAAGCCTTCTCTGTCCATCTCAATCATTCAAATCACTTCTTCTCTGAATCCAACAGTACCAGCAACACACACACAGCTCCAGAAACCCATTAGTGCCATTCCTTGCTCCACGTACGCCAACAAGCAGCAAGACTCCATGCCTAGCAATATTCAACCTGAGCTGAACCCATCAACATTCTCATTTGAGCTTCAACTCCTCTTATCCTAGCTGCACATCCACTTCCTGTAGCTTCTATCATTATTCTTAGCTCCACCACTTCCATTTGAGCTCAAACTGAACCCATAGCATCATAGCCAGCCTCTGCAACTCAGCTCACACAAACTCAAAGCCATTCTTCCTTTCCCTTGTAAGCTTCTGAAACATCACTTAAAACCAGCTCATTCTCAATTAGTCACAGCTGCACTACCTGCAATCCATTACTGCCAACCCCAGAGCAACACCAGCTCCCATTCTCACCAGAACTGCAGCTTCATCCATTCTCCATTTGTCTGTTCCATTACCACCATCTTTTCGTCTTCAGTTCATCACCACAAATAGCTCCGCCACTGCAATGTAAGATACAGCATCATTTCTTCCTTGCAATTCACTTCAGGCATTCATTCATGAACCAATCCTTCGCAGCAACACCAGTACCAACACATACAACCCAAAACTGAAACAGACCAATGCCAGTTGCACAATTCCAGCTCCTAATTGGACCACTCCAGTCACCTCCATGCCAGAAACACCATCAATATTGCACTGCATAACCTAGAACCTCACACCATCAAACATGAATCCAACACCACATACCCAACAGCTGCTTTTGAACCTTCTGCAATCAGCTAAGACCCACATCACCATTTCTGCAGCTGCCGCAATTTATAACCCAGACCTAGGCATTCATCTATAAACTCAGGTCATATTCAAGTACAGCTTCCTTCGCTGCGTTGCTTCAGTTCATTATCAAAATCTCCATCTGAGCTGCAACTACAACTCAGTCTTGAACTCAACCAGTGCCATCAATTCCAAGGAACATCAACCCCCACAGACAAACAACAACTCAAACACCAGAATCATCTCATACCCATCTTCAATTTCTTCATCTTTTTCTCTGTCTTGTCCATCTGCTTCCATTCTAGACTTGAACCCTAATTTCAACATCTCAACTCCATTACCGACTGCAGTATCATCTTTTTTCTCGGTTCAAAACCCTAAGGCAAACCACCACAGATAAGTTCAAGCCACTAGTTCCTCCTGAGTCTTCTCTAATCGTCATCTTCTCTACCTAATCCTGGTTGAATTCGAGCTCAGAAACTCCTCAATCTGTTCGATAACATTCACAGATCCCCTTTTTCTTCCCTGTGTTTATCATTACCAAGAGCTAGCCCTAATTCTTCATCGGATTCACCAGCAGAGTAATAATCAAACCCCTCGCAATTTCATCTCTGAATTTCTCTCCTTCTCAAACTCGAATTAATTGTGCCGCCATTTCTCAATTTCTGCTCTTTCTCTCTAAATTTCAGATGAGTGGTAATGAGAAGACAGATTCTTCTCTGAATTTTAGGGTAATAGTAATGGATGGAATTACTACAGGCGCCTAACAAATGGATATAGGCCACTAACAGGAACAACCACTAAACAAAACGCAGCTGGTTGCCTCCTGGTCCATGGATAGACTCCGCATATAATTTGCTGGTGAAATGCCCTTTTTGTCCTTTTTCCTCCAAATGAGTGTTTTCTTCTTCTTTTGCTTCAAATGACTCCAAAGTACCTAATAACTCAAAATAAACCATAAGATACATAATTTACAAGAGAAATAGCAAAGAAAGTATAAACAATAGATAATAAATCAAGGTGTTTAAGACACCTATCATTCGCGTACTCTGTTTGCGAACGACAAGACTAAGCCAAAGTCCAAAACTGTGGTTCGTGTACTATGTTTGCGAACACAGTGGTTAGGTTCTAAAATTGGTAAGTACATATGTTTTTCATACTCATGAACTCAGGTTCGTTTGCGAACTCAGGTTGTGAACTAAAGTCCCTGGAACTTTAATGAAATAAGGTATGCGAACTTGTTTTGCAAACCGTGGCATTATGTTCATGAATTGGTTCTTGTATAAGTACTTTGTATAACTACAAACCAAACCGAATATGTTTCAAATTGTTCATGGATGTTTCTATGAGATAATGAACATTTGAACAACTCTCTTAAAGCACATTTAAATTCATTTGATTATCTATCATGATTGATTGATCATCATATTTGATCTAGAAGTGTTAGATGAATATGGCTAAACTATAAGTGTTCATGTGGCTAACTTCGGTTAACTTTTATTGAGCCAACGGGTTATACACGTTTAGGTACGTTTCATCCATATCTAAATATAGGTATATTTCATTTGTGTGTATCAAGTTAATACCATCTAACGGTGGAGATTGATTGCTTAGTTTCTAAGCAGACTTAGCTTGAATCTTAAGTCAGGAGTTCATCTAATATCAATTGCTTTGTTACTAAGCTATCTTAACTTTGATTGTAAGCAACCCTGATTTGAAAGACTATATAAGGGAGAACTCTAGCATCTGGGAAACCTAATCCTGATACTCTCGTGTGTCCTACCTGCAAACTAGAGTCGATTCTCCATTAACCTAGGTTTTCCAAAACCATTATTAGGTTAACGACTTGAAGACTTCCTTTGGGATTCGTGAAGCCAGATCCAACTATTTTATCTGTAGTTGTGTATTTTGATCTTACTTTTTCTATCGTATTGAGTTTTATCTTCTCTAAGATTTACTCGAGATTTATCTCCGATAGGTAAGATATAAAGAGTAATCACAACAGTTCTTCGTCTTAGACTCTTGTGATTCCGCAATAACTTCTTTTGTTAATCAATTAGGTTATTGTGAGGTGACTAATATTTATAGGCTGCTCTTCGGGAGTAAAAATCTTCAAATAATTTGAAATCCGAGTTTTATTTTATGAATTTATACCCAAATTTGTAAATTGAATCTCAAACAAAATCAATATCGAATTCACACATATAGAATGGATCTAAACAAAACAACATTAGCATATAACAAATCCATAAGTAACCAAAAAAAAACAACCACAACAATACATAACTCGAAAATCATCAAACCTTTATCTTAACCTCACCATAACCAGCGTTCCAATTTTATCATTCTAACTAGAACCACCAAGATCTCCATCATTAATTTCATTGTTTAAACCTATTTCCATCTACATCACCACCAATTATAACACCACCACCACCATTAACAGAATGTTAAATAAGAGAAAGAAGATATCAATCTTTATTTGTTTATGATGATTCAATATGCAGATTCAGTTATTAAAGATGATTTCCGTCGCCGGTTCCCAAACGATGCTCGAGATTGGGTTTTAGAATGCAGTTTCTCGTTGATTCACTGGATTTAGGGCCTGTAATTCAAAATCAATCCAAATAGATTGTTTAGGAGGTGGTGGTTGATTTGGTGGAAGTATATAACGTGGTGGTGGATCTTGGTGGTAGCGATGATGAAGACGGTGGTGGTGGTGCTGCTGCTGTCTGGAAGATAGAGAGAAGAAAGGAATGTTTTAGATCTGAAATGAAAGAGGAAAATAAGTGATACTCGATAGATACATGGGGGTTAAATTTGGTATTAGCGGTTTAACGGATTTCCTTGTAATTGATGAGGGGTATATTTATTGTGTGATAAAGATATTTGTGAAACCCTTCAAAACAAGGGACATTATATTATTACCACAACATCGAATATCACCCAACCACGATTTTTACCTCTTAGGCTCCTAGGAGATAAGATCTATTATGATATTCCAAATATTTAAGTTCGGTTCCAACTCTTAAGAAAAGAAAAATAAATAAATAATAATAATAATAATTGGTCAGGTCAAAACCTGGGTACCAAAGTACAAATAACCCCAAAATGCGAGTAATTTGTTTTTTCTTTGATGTGTTTTCTTCCGGTTCCTTAAAATTACGGAGTGTGCACCCCAAATCTATTCCAGACAGTGAGAGAGAGAGTAACTTACCCCTAACGGAAACCAAACTAGTTGAATTCTCCTCAAATCTAGAGAAGTGAGTGAAAAACCGATGATCTTTTTTAAGATATTAACAAACTGTTTATTTTCGCACAGTATACGCTCGAACACTCCGAGGTACAGTTTTTCATCTAAATAATATTTCTTCAAACTAATTTTGGGTTGCCTCAAATTTGGTCGGTGTTGAAACCCTAGGTTCATGTCTTTCGGTATCTCACCTTTTACTACCTGCTATGTCTTGTATATTTGATGGGTAGGGTATGTGTGTGTTTTGGATGAATCACACATTTTGATTCCCTCGTTTAGGAATTCAAAAATTCAAAATCCTAATTTACAGGTCCCCTGGAACTGGAAGAATGCTTAGTAGTAACATAGTGTTCGTAGTAAAATATGAAATGGTTGTGTACTAGGGTTCTGTTCAATGTGTACATAGTCTGGCTCAAATGCTTTGGACGAATGTTTAATCAGTTACTGAATTTATTTACAGTTCAAATGTGGAATTCCCATTTAACGTCTTTCTGTCATTCTAGTATATGAATGCTTAGAATGATTGGAGTTGGTCTCTTTGTGAACTGCCAGTTTGTTGTATGAGAAATAAGCTGATTCTAACAACACAATGTGGTAAGTTACTCCGTGCAAATGGCAGTTTCTTGCAAAGTCCAATGCAGTTTAAAGCATTGTTTTATTGTTTTTGTTTTTGTCAATCAAGCCTTTTCAAAATTCTGACATAAGGCCGAATGTTATAAGGAAGTAACAAGGGTTAATAAATCTTCAATGATAAGGAAGTAATCCAAAATTGTTAGTTCTCCATTCATATTAGGTGGCTAACTGTATATCATTTTTTTTAAATTAGTTAATGCGAAAATATAAGAAATATTCCGATGGTCAGGAAGGGTTTGTGTGCTTGTGAAGATATATTTGGTTTTCAAGTTTGAAGCGAAATAAGTTTCGATCAAATTAGGTTATATAGCTTATACTATATGGTTTCAATTTTCCATGTTGAAATTACATGAGGTTTTACATGGTTTGCAGTTCCTGATTCTGTATATTGTATATGATAATGTTGGATACTGAGATCTATGGCTAATGGTTTTCTTGTGTTCTGTTGTAGATATCCTTCTGCAATAAATTTAAGAAGTGAGGAAAGACGGGCACCAGGCGCTATCGTATCTGAGAGAGAAATATTTGGTCTTGTGGGACCTCTCAATCTCACTTCTGTTGATTGGTAAGGTAATCTCCCCTTTCTTCCGTGTCTTCCATTCTCAGAATCTTATGATGTTGGATACATGCTGAACTGCATCAACAAACTCGTTGCAAAGAAATTAACCTATCTGGTGATTGTAACTTATAACTGTGTATACTTAAAAAAAAGGTTTTACGACTTCCACCAATAGTTCCTCGTGACTTCGAGTATTGTAATCATGGTTGTTTGATGCTTATAATAGTCCAACAATGGCAGAGAAAAACAGTTACGATAGCTGAGTTGGAGGGTCATCTGATTCTATCTGAGGTTAAATTGAATAAAACATACTCCCTCTGTTTCAAAATAATAGGCTGGTTTCATGTACTTGTACATGAAACCAGCCTATTATTTTGAAACAGAGGGAGTACTACTTATCGCATGTATGTGATGTTATGCTGGTAACCTGTATGTTCCTTTAGCTACTATGTGACAATATCAAGTATGTAATGTGTTTTTTGCAGGAAAAATACATATCACCAAAGATCTGTCACGGCCTGCTTGGTTCAGGCTGTTTATGTGCTAGAGAGGGACCGTCAAGATAGTCGCCAAGGATCCCAAGCTCTTGCTCCTGCCTGGTGGGAGTTCTTCCATTTCCAGTTAGTCCGCACACTTGTGGATGATGTTGATTCCTCCATTTTTGGCGCCATCTATGAATTGAACCCATCCACTAGTTATTGCGACCACGCAGTACAGTTACATGGGGCTCCAAGATACGTGATCGCCTTCCGAGGCACAATCACCAAGGGAGATTCTTTCTCAGAAGACCTTAAATTGGACATCGAAGTTATTCGTAATGGACTTCACCTGACCTCTCGATCTGAACTTGCAGTACAAGCAGTCCGTAACATGGTCGCTAGTTCTGGAGATATTAATATCTGGTTAACTGGTCATTCGTTAGGGTCGTCCATGGCTTTGCTCGCCGGCAAGAACATGGCAAAAACGGGAATTTATCTCGAAGCTTTTCTGTTCAATCCACCATTCTTTTCTGCCCCAATCGAAAGAATAAAGGATAAGAAATTGAAACATGGGATTCGAATTGCTGGCAGCTTGATCACAGCTGGACTCACAATAGCCATGAAGCGCCACCAACATCAGCCTCGTTCGGAGAATCCGTTTTTTGCGTTGTCCCCTTGGGTTCCTTATCTTTTTGTGAATCCAGGTGATCATATCTGTTCAGAGTATATAGGGTATTTTGAGCACAGGAAAAAAATGGAGGAGATTGGTGCAGGAGGCATTGAAAGACTGGCAACTCAGACTTCAGTAACGGGTCTATTCTTCAATGCAGCGGGTAGGGAATCAGAACCATTGCATCTTCTTCCTTCAGCAAATCTGGTTGTTAATAGAAGCCGCTGTGAGGATTTTAAACAAGCCCATGGGATTCACCAGTGGTGGAATCCAGATTTACAATTGGAATCAAAGTTATATCATTACCGATAATGTATCAGGTGATCTAATAATCTCCCTCTTTCTTTCTTAATCCAGTTAATTATATATTAAGGGTTTGCTGATTTGTTTTTGACAAACCACTTAGAGTGAAAGTTAAAAATAAGGATCAAATGATTAGGATCTAGATATTTAATGGTATAAGCGGACAGTTCAAAAAGCTTAAATCTTGTGATGCGATTTTTTGAGGGTGATCGCTTAATGAAAAAATTATATGAAATTGCTCATGCTGGCTATGCTGTATCCATGTGCCACTCCGCAGGTAGTTTTAATTATAAATTACAAAAACCTTTTTAAAGATGTATATAGGCCGCAAAAGAATGTGATGAACACTTTGAATAGTATGTGATGACGGCAACATTGAGTGCCTAGAAATTTTCCTGCTGATGCAGTTACTGTTTTATTTTTGTAGAATTCCCACTACCATCTAGTGCTGGTTTAGTGGCGATGTTCAGAATCTGGCGCCTCAACTCAGAATCTTTTGATCTATAAGGAACTTGTACGTCCAAACAGTAGTAACAGTGAATACGGTAATTTGTTTCCGGCAGCAGTTCATGGAGGTAACATTTACTGAAACGGAATTTTGAACTTATGACCGGTTTGTAGCGCTCTGATGTCACGTGATCTGCAAATCTGTCATCCATTGCGAGCATACTTTTAAATTGTAGTTCAGAATAATAGATCTTAATCACTTGTAGGCTTTTTAAGATGAAACAAATATACTTGGATGATAATCTTAATTTGTAATTCTTGTCTAGAGTTGCCCACTGTTAGTTGGACATTCAACTTCTTTTAATTACGTATTCTTTTAATTAAAAAAGGCCTTTTTTCCTTTTAACCTATCAACACAAAAGGTTATTGAACTTCTTTCAATTATGCCCATCTACTCCCCTTGCAACATCCATGTCATGGATTCTCTGGTGACCCTTTTGTAGTGGCTCAGTGTCTCTCTGTGAGATGTTATTGAACCTCGACCTTTAGGCGACTCTTGAATTTGCACCTTTTCAGTTCTCTAATTCCGTGATCCATCCCGCTAAAATTCCTTTGAGTATCTAAGTATCCACCAGAGATAACCCCTGCTGTAACGGCACTCGTTGGAACATTTATCTAATAACACGGTGAAGCCTGGATGCAACCAAAATCACTTACAACATCGTCTTCTAATAACGTTTAACAAAAAAGAATGGCTAATGCAACATTTAATTATCATTATCTAATTTAATTATGCCCTCTAGTGTCATTATAGTTGGTCATTCATGTATTAGGTCAAATCCTATATTTTTTATTAGTTCTTAATGTTCTTTTTGGGATTAATTCAGATGGTCTATACATGTGTATGCCAGAGTCAAAAAAGGTTAGCATATGTCCTAAGTAGAAGCTATTAAAAAGAAAACACCCAAGATTTACGTCAGCCTTTATTATTATTCCCATAAAATTATTGTTGGCAATTTTGTGCATATGCTGTAATAAGAAATAGAAAAGAAGAAGGATGCAAACCCAAATTAGTTAATTAGATCAAACCAAAGTCGAAACAAGGATTATATCCTCTAGCCTTAAGACAAATTCATCCTTCACCGGTGCTTACGGATTATTGATGTCTCTCTCCTAGGATACAACGACTTTCTTCTCGATGTAATAACACTCCAAACTTCGAGAAACGGCGAACCAAAATTTAAAGTAATGAACTCTCTCTTTTACACAAACTTAAAAGATGATTTAAGAATGCAGTAGAATGATGATCAGGTTTCTAATTGATTGTCTTTTCTAGCCTCTATGTGCGGGCATTTATAGAAGATACTAATACCTCTTCACTGAAGCATCACGATACTTCATGGAGTTGTTTTCTTTTCCAAGGGTTTCGTATGAAAGGTAATATCTTCACGTTTCTGATTTCTTTTAGTTTCCTAATTGAAACTACCCTAACTAACTGGACCAGAAACTTAATTGGGGAAAATCTAATTAACTCTAACCAAACTCCATTAGGTACTAGACAAGGGATTTTCCATTCATATGAAAAATTCTGCTTAATTTTCCAACAATCCTGAATCCCCCACATGAATGAAAATTCATTGACTAACAATGCAAATGAAAATGCGTCAGACACTAAAGAGAGTTCAAACAGTAATTAAATTGCATGAGGATAGGTAGCTTTCGCCTTGAACCTTCTTAGTGAATAGCTATCGGGTTTACTACTGGGCCAGTGTGCCAAAGGCTTTGAACTGTCAGTCGTTTAGTGTAAACCAAAACAACAACTATCACACAATTCTATACATTGAATAATATGTTTAAAGATTTCACAATTGTGTAATGGTCTTCTTTTGAGTTTTATTCATATAATACTAGAGCTCGTTATTATATCCACAATCCCTTTACAAGACATTATAGAGCCATTCCTGCATCTCGATTCAGAAGAAAGACTACAACTGTTTGTAGTTTTTGTTTATCTTTTAATCCACTTGTATCACTTAGCTATGAAATTGTTTGCATTTGGAGATTTGGCAATGGGGATGATCGTAAGTTTGAAATATACTCTCCCGGCACAAATGCATGAAAACTATGTAGAGATACATACCCTATGTCTAAAGATGTAAGCCTTGACTATGGTGTAAGCAATGCTTATCCTTAACTACGTAACATGTAGTACTGTTTCATCATAGCAAAGGGTAGAAACATATTTATATTTTATGTTACCCAGTGCTTCAGGTGAATCGTTCTTAATTTTTATTGTCCCGTTGAAACTATATCTTGGGATCTCCAGTAAACTAGGTTGGGTTTCTCTTAATACGATTCGTTATATATAGGCTTTAAGTTCATTCCCCTCGATGATCTATAGACTTTCTCTCTAGACAAACCTTTAGTTTAGTAAATGGATCCGCTAGGTTGTCTTTGGACTTCACATAATCGATCGTTATAACTCCAATTGAGATCAATTCTTTTACGGTCTTGTGTCTCCTTCCTATACGTCGAGACTTGCCATTATATATATCACTCCTTGCTCTGCCAATTGTAGATTCAATATCGCAATGAATACATACTGCGGACACGAGTTTTATACATATTGGAATATCTTCTAAAAAGTTTCGAAGCCACTCTGATTCTTCCCTGACTTTATCTAAAGCAGGGAGCAATTCTTTTACGGTCTTGTGTCTCCTTCTTATATGTCGAGACTTGCCGTTTTATATATCACTCTTTGCTTTGCCAATTGCAGATTGACTATTGCAATGAATACATATTGCAGGCACGGGTTTTGGCCATATTGGAATATCTTCTAAAAAATTCGAAGCCACTCTGCTTCTTCCCATGCTTTATCTAAAGCAGTAAACTCGGATTCCATTGTGGATCTGGCTATGCACGTTTGTTTGAAATATTTCCAAGATACCGCTCCACCACCTATTGTAAATACATACCCACTAGTGGATTTAAAATCTTTATAATATGATATCCGATTCGCATCGGAGTATCGGATATCTCTTATACTGTAATCCGTAACTAAGGGTATATCTCAAGTATCTTAATACTCAGATTATAGCCTTCCAATGGTCTTATCCTGGATCACGCGTAAATCTGCTTAATTTATTTACTGCACATGCCATGTCCGGACGAGTGCAGTTCATCACATAAATTAAGCTACCAATTATACGAGAATATTTTACTTGTGATATGTTTTGATCACGGCTCTTTGCTAGGTGAAGTGTTGGACCAATAGGTGTTCTTGAAACATCTCCATCACTTTTATCAAATTCATTAAGTATGTTCTCAATATAATGAGATTGAGATAATACCAAGCCGTCTGATGTCGTAAAAAAAAATATTCCTAAAATAACATCAGCCACACCTAGCTTTCATAAGTGTCATACTATCGCTCGGTCAAACTCACAAGTTTTGGTATGCCAAGCTTGCTGTCAATATTAGATGAACAAATTTTTATCTTGATTTATAGTCTTCTAAAGATAGTCGGTCTAGGATTAAATCAGGTAGTTGAGTATCATATTACTGAATAACCCTAAAGATTGAAAACTGAAGATCAATACATCAATGAGGACTTCATCAACAAATTTATGTGAAGACTGATTTTTATTTTTGGAACTCTTGATTATTCTACCTTTCTAGTTAACTTTCGAAACAAAGTACTCACTCTTTGAAACAATTCTATGACGGTAAATATACACCCTAAGAGAATTAAATTTATAAATTTTATGAGAATTACCATTGACCTTGAAAAGGTCTTCATGTAGTAGTGAATCAAAATACGAGTCCAACGAGCCAAGAATCACTCAATTCGATTGTAAAACGAAGAAGTTGTACACGAACACGGTCTGCGGACTAAACCGCAAAAACATGGCTTTATGCCTACTTTTGTCAAGTTTTGATGTTTCCTCTTCTAAGAAAGATATCTACTATGCTACACGTAATCCATTTCCAAATTTGACTAGCTTCTAAACAGTGTGATGATTTGTGTTCCTTCTTAAGCCAAGTTGTAATTAATTTTATTTTATTAAGAGACATTTACAAAAATAAAATTTATGATAGTTATTAGTTACAAAAATATCTATGGTAAAATTTACAACTTAGGAAGGACTCTTAATGTAGAGAAAGGGTCTAAATAAGGAAACTAGTTCACGAACTTTCTTAGAATTCACAATGTAAAGATGATTCATGTACCTATTAAAATTTTCCCTTGGAAACTGTGTTTGCTGCATAAGGTTGTTTTCCACTACTTTCATTCTTCATGAACAATAATGAGACTTCGAAGACTTTATTTGGGGCTTTTATATGACAAAATATAGCATCTACCGAACAACTAACAGCTGTGAGGTCATAGAGCTCGGTGCTAAGAAAGACTAGGGATGCTTCATAATTTTTATTTTTCATCATCATCTCATGCTAGATCATAATTTTGATGAATAATTATCCTTTATGTGGGAGAAAAATTAATTTTCTATGAAAAATTGCATACAAATATGATTATCTTGGTCTCAAATCATGAATCTGAATGTTGTTATTGTTTATACATATTTAATCTCCCCATCTGCATCTTAATCTCATATAAAATCAACATGAATTCATGGTCATATCATTTCTATCTTAATCTGCATTTAATTCATATATAGCGATCTTTATATAATAATTCATATTTATTTTATCTGTTAAATTATCTAAAAATGATTTGTATCAAGCATATTATAATTCTTTATCTCGATTTGCATTAGATTCATATATATCAATCACATTTTACTTTTATTTCAAAACAGAACATCGATCAGTTGAATTTGATGATAATTACTATTTTAAATCTTGATATTCTCGTTATTTTTGCATCTTGAATGCTTAATATCTCTTTTAGCAAAAATAAATAAAAAAATCATGAAATTATCCCGTTATTATCATATTTTTTGCATGATTTTAACTGATCTCGTCTTTATTTTCATTATCTTACATGTTAATCATATAGGTTTAAGTGGATTAATTAATGACGAATCTTTTAAGCATGAAATCTTTATTTGTCATAACTTTAACCGACATAGAATTTAATGAATATTCCTGATCTAGAAGGTTCCAGATCTTGCTAGTAAGAATCTTTCTAAAAGAAGAAATTTGGAATTTCTGCATATAGTATATTTTTCATTTAGATCTGAAAAATTACTCTGTTTATAAAGCGTTGATTGAGGAATCTCTTTATCTGAATCTTTTATTACATTTTTTAATCTATCGCATATCAATTATCTAATCTCAAAAAGCATACAACATGCATGATACGTTGATATGAATAAGCTTCATTTGTAAATCTTCCTGTTTTGGGAAAGAGACAATAATCTCAGATCCAATAGCCGTAAGATCTCAAACCTCACATGTTGTTTGTTATCTTGTGTAGTACAAGAAAAATGAGAACTCCAACACCAAGAAAAGTTTTATCACCTCGACCTGGGGTCAATTCACCAGGTGGAGCAACTACATCTACATCTCAAGTAATACATGAGGTGATAACTCCGGATATGCAAAAATCTCTAACAGGTCGAGTAAACTCGCTAGATCGACCTCGAAATGGAGAAGAAATTCTCGAGGTAAAACATCCGTTGGACCAGTGGTCACACCACAATAAGAGAGAAGAAACCTCCCTCGAGCTCTGCCAATCACAACAACACCGATTGTGCAAATACCACATGACATCTTCCAAGAGTTGTTAAAGTCGATCTCAAATTTGAGTGAAAGAGTTAACCAATTGACTCCGCCAGCACCGACTACTGCAGCTCCATATATTATTGTAACTCAACCGTCTTCATCATCAAGCATATCTCAGCAACCTACTACAACATCGTTGAATAGACAACAAGAGCAACTGAGGAAACAACTCAAGAGTTACAGCTCGATGGCCAATTAATACTTATTCTCATCTAGGGATAAAATCTCCGAGCCAAGTCAATTTCTTACTTTAAACACGGTCCATGAGTCAGTTGACCATAAAATGAAAAGGATGCTTAAGGAGCAAGCAGACATGTTTAAGTTGTTGATGGACAACACTATAAGAAAACGTGGCTTTAGTGGTAACGGTTTTTGTGGCAAAGAATATTTCACTGCTAAAGCTCACGTGTTGTGACAAAAAAAAATGGTTGTCACTGTGGATAAGTTTTCTGCGGCGTTACTCGGATTTTGTCATTCATAAGTTTTTAGTGGCTAGATTTAGAGACAAAATAATGTTTAGTCAATGATATAATTTTGTGATAATATATGTTTGTCACCATTTAATTTTATTGTGACGATGTTAAAAGACTGGCATATAATCCTTTTTCGTGATAATTTATAAATTTTGTTACAATTTTTTTTCTTCTATACTAACAAAATAAAGTCATCACAAACTAATTTTTTAGTAACGTAAATATTTATATAACGACAACTTTAGTGAGCATCAGTTTTTTTTTGCAAATATTTATATAACGACAAATTTTAGTCATCACAAGAAAGAACATTTTCCACGAACTAAATTTTATTACTTTAGTCATTTTCAATGACATTATACTTTCACCGCGGTTTATGATTTCAGTGATTGCTGAGATGTTGTCACAAAGAATTCTTTTAGGTGACAAAATATATTAAACATAGTTGTTAAAGAATAAATCTTGAGTCGCTTTGAAATATCACACTCTGATGACCACTCCAATTTGCTGCCAATTGACAAGCTTCCTTGGCTCCAATAGCTTCTACTCCTTCTCTAGTATTACAATCTGCATGTATATATGCCCCTTCCTTCATCAATGTTTCCCGCATACTCCACTGTTACCCGAATTTCTTCGACCTAACTAAGTTTCTTTAATTTTACTCGAATTCGTTTATAGTATTCATCTAAAATTACTAATTTCGCCCATATTTCAATTATGTGAAAATTGAACCCCAACCCTGTAACTTTTTATATTTATTTTTTTTACATATTTTTTATGAATCACATTTCCAAATAATTTCAAAGTATTTTTTTTCCTGACAATTAGAAGAAAAAAATATATGTTTATTACACTCCGTATACACCCAGAATATACCCAGAATATTCTCCCCAACCCTAAGGACAACATTTTAAACTTTCACTTTCTCTTCAAATTTCATCGGACCTGAAAATCCCTCTTTATCTTTTTCATCTCCTGCTCTCAAATTTACCCCAAGATTTCGTTCTCAGATCGAGCTTCAAAAACTCCCTCTTTATTTTTTCATCTCCCGCTCACACCAAGATTTACTCCCTCATAATAGGATCTCAATAACAACAACTTTTCTATTCCATAAATTCGACAAATAATATATCGAAAAATCCCCCCTCTTTTTCCTCTCCATTTCCAAAATTTTCACCAAAATCTCTTCATACTTTGAAGGATTTTGCTTATAAAAGATGCCTTCACTACGATTTTAATTGTCTAAAAAAAATGGTTTTTTGTTAAGGTGATTTCATCAAACCCTTATTTTAGATGTTTTTATTAGGCTTTCTGATTTTTATACTTGGGATTGTTGTTTGAATAAAGGGATTCTGGGTTTAATCGTTCTCAATAGATCTAGAACCAATTTATGGGTTTTCATAATATTTTGTTGTTTATTGTTCGAGAAAGGGGTTTTTCTTCTTCTGACCTGAAATCAGTTAGGGAGTTTTATGGAGTTAATGTGAGTTTTAGAACGCCAACTGAAGTCTATACATATAAAGTGTGGATTCTCATTTATCTATTTATGTGGAGTTGCAATCTCCA
This sequence comes from Papaver atlanticum, assembly GCA_023531105.1. Taxonomy (NCBI): domain Eukaryota; kingdom Viridiplantae; phylum Streptophyta; class Magnoliopsida; order Ranunculales; family Papaveraceae; genus Papaver; species Papaver atlanticum. The sequence continues at coordinate 1,322,882 of JAJJMB010013814.1, read as the reverse complement.
TTTTTAAGGTTTATGTGGAGTTGCAATCTTCATTTTTAAGGTTTAGGATTGTTCAACATGTCCATTGTATGTTATTTTTAATGATTTGATTGCTATGAACTAGATTACTTTAATACTGGTTCCTATCTTATATGTTATTTATTCATTTATTTCTTCACCGTGACATTTTATTTTGAGATGAATAAATTTCGTTGGTAAAACTATTTTGTGCGACAAAAATTATTTCATCACTGTAGCTTTTATTTTGAGATGAATACATTTCGCTGGTAAAATTACTTTGTGCGACAGAATTATTTCTTCACTATAAATAACTTTACCGGTAAAATTATTAATCGCAAAATTTGTTTATGGTGTCAAATCTATTTGCTCGCTAAAAGATAACTAGGGTGATAATAAAATTTTTGCCGCTAATAAAAATGATCCGGTAACAATTTCTTAAGGTCGTCATAAGATACATTATACGACTTACGATAGGTGGCGAATTTTTTTGCGCCGCTGAATTCTTTTCATAACGAAGAAATTGATTTCCTTGACACATTATTGCCAAAGGCTGACCCACCTACACTTTTAAAGATGACCCACTCTCAAAAGAAGTGAGATAGTGTAACTTGATGGAAAAATACTTCAAAAGAACTTTATTACGCTTCAATTCATCAGTTGTGAGTGCAGTACTGGCCTGGGTTGAAGAAAACAAAGAAAAAACAATATACTTCATCATCAAGTCTTTAACACCACATGAATTTAGGTATTCTCAACTAGAAAAAGTGATATTAGATATCTATTTTTTTTGTCAATATCATACCGTACTTCTCGAGCTGAAAAATAAATGTTGTTACAAAATATACAGTCAAAAATGCCATCTATATGCCTAGAAATGCCAAGTTGTAGCAGATTTCTTGTTAGAATTCCCTGTTGAAGATCCATCTTTCAATCTCAAGTTCTATAAAGAACAAGTGGAAACACTACTTGAGCCTGAGCCAGAAGTGCAACCTAACTGTGATGATTCATCTGTAAATACCCACGGAGTATGAAAAATATTCGTGGATGGAGCTTCAATTATGATCAAGGAGGTGGAGCTGTAGTTGTGATAATCACACCAGATAATAGCTTCATGGAATGTTTTTACATCTTGGTTTTCGGCCCAACAAATAATCAAGGTAAGTATGAAGCATTGTTATAGGGACTTTTAGATGCCAAAAGTCCAAATCTGAAAGAGTTCATTCTTTATACTAACTCTCAGCTAACTTCAAAGCAGTTGGGAAGTCAGTTCGAAGCTAGAAATCAAGACTTATAGTTTGGCAACTAAACTTGAAAACAAGCTTGAGATAGCAACGCTTGCGAGTTCGACCGAGCAGTGCTCTAACAATCTCCCCCTTTGTCAATTTTAGTGACAAAACTATCAATAAATATGAAATACAAAATAAATAAACTTTGTAGCTCTCAATCCAAATGCTTGATTTCCTTGGTTCTTCAACATTACTCAAAATCTTCGTCACTTCCAAGTACTCCAGTGATTCTGAACGTGTTCAACTCAGCATCAATGTTGTTGAAGATCCGTAGCTATAACAATGAGAAAACAATTGCTCTCAATCATTGTTATACAGTGTCATAGTATTATTACACAACATCAAATTCCAATTGTATCACAACTTTGACAATAATACTATGGTGATATGTATCACTCCCCCTTAGTCAATACTTCATATCACATGAAAACCACTCCCCCTTACATAATGATCCGTAAACCATATGTATTTGTAGTGTGAACTACACATTAATTTTCCCCATTTTTGTCAATAAAAATTGGCAAAGGTACGAAAACTAGTGGGATCCTAATGAAATTTCCGTAGAGATACTTCATGACCAAAAGAGAACAACATATCAACTTTGTTTAGATGCAATCATATAGCCGAAACTAAATGCATTCATCAAGGAGTTAATAAAGATACAAGAAAACTCCTATAATATTCCACAACCGCACTCCCCACAAAGATTTGGCGATTAAGCACAAGTTCAATATAGAACTCTCCCCCATAGAATGTCATTCCCGAAAGAACAACAAGAGCGACCTTACTTTCATAAGAGAAAAGAAGGATTTCTTTGGACATTAACAAATAATCATGAAACATGAATTTGTATCCAAAATACTCAATTAAATTAACCACAAGAGAACCCATGATTAATTTAATCGGAAATGCTCAACATAAGAGAACTTATGGAGCCACATAGTACATACACAAAGATGTGGATCATGGAAAGACCAATACTGCAGAATATTCAAAGATTCATTCTATTTTTCATCAATATTTGCATAGAGACATGTAATAGACTTTATTTTTATAGACAAAAGTTCATCCTATCTTCCATCAATAATGACACAATAGGCTTAAATTTTGTTGTAAAAAGTTCATTCAATCTTTTATCAATATTTGCATAATGACATATGAAAGACTTAACTTTTGACAAATATGGGACAATCATAGTTCACGGACGCAAACACATATATTCCATAACAAGTTGCAATATATAAAACCATAAAGATTAATATTGCAAAATCATCTTACAAATAAACTTTAGAATTTAAATAAATAAATCTAAAAACATTGCAAGATGAAAATCGTTGGAAATAGCTATGTGTACTCACAATAATGGCTATTCCAAACCCTAGTTATCCTTCTTAAAACACAAGAATAAATTCTTATAAGAAGTTTCCTAGACATAAAGAAAATTAAGTTTCTTTGATAACATCATACTTTTGAAAGGGTCCATCATAAAAGGTATCACTGATATCCTTGATTCTTTTGACCGTAGAGACACCATGTTCATGCGTTAGAACATTAACTTTCCGATCAACAATGCGGGCAAGATGCCTAGCTTTTACACTGTCCATGATGAGTTTATTCTGATTCCTGATCAAGATCTTTTGATTATCAAGGATTTTGGTCTGACCATCAAGAAGTTGATTTATTTGCATTTGAAGATTCACAAAATCGACCCTAGAGTCATTCTGAAAAAGAATTAAATCCTTGACAGATTCACCAATCCAGGAGTTGTACTATTTCCTTTCAATCATCTTTTTCAAGACAAGTTCTTTAATGTCTTCTTCCATCTCAAGGTTCACCACTTCTTGAGGTCTTGAGGAGTTTTTCATTCCTTTTTAAAAAAAAAAATTTATTAGGGAAGGCAAAACAATATAAAAGATATATCTATTTACAAACAAGAGAGGGACACCCTTGTTGTAGAAACCCTAAAACTCCTAAGAAGGACACGGACGTTCATGGACCAGACGTGGAGGTCTAATGGATCAGAAAATATCCAACAAGAAATACTCTATGTTTTTCAAATATCTCTTATCAGCATGCCTCAATAACTAAAAGATTTAATCAGAGCATGCGGAAGAGATACATTAGTAACAAGGAGTCAAGAAATGACTCAAACTTTACATAAAGAGAAAACAACCAAAACAAACACAAGACAAATGATAATCAAAAGTAAACTTGAGAATCTCGCAAATATCATCCTTGCAACTCTCAAGTTATATACAAGGATGAAATTACCTAGAACTAGGTAGCAGAGTAAGATGTAATCCTACCATGATTATTGAGAGATGAACTGTGAATACCATCTGAGGGTTTGGACCTAGTATCTCTTTCCTTCCTTCGGCTATTTCTTATTCCAAAGGAATTCGACGTAACCTTTTTAGAAAATCCATTATACGGAATTTTCTGAGAATTAAGTCTAGGACCTTTGGAAACTGGTTCCAGAGGATTAGAGGTGAGAGGTCTCCACCTTCTAGACTAAGATCTACCAGACTTATTCTCATAAACACTGGGAATGCGTATTTTAGTGGTGTAAGAGTTTGCACCATGAAGAGAAACATGATCCCTGTAGAGATTTCGAAATGAGTGACTATTGAAGTCCCTTTTATGAGAGTTCTGGCTTTCTGCAGGACTGAAATCCATTGTATATATCGTCATACAATTTACTCTGTCGACTGTAAAAAGAAGTAGACTTGGAAGATCATAAATCTGTTTCTTTCTAGCAAAACAATGATGGACATATTGATTCTTTTCCCCCACAGAAAGAACAAGTTTGTGGAAGAGAAACAATGGAAGGAACCTGTAAGTTCATCGCCCTATTAGAAGACTGCAAGTTATGTGAACACTTCTTAGCAGGGGATTCCTTTGGAGAACTTTTTTTCACGTACTGTAATTCTGTCTGAGAATTAGAGATTGGTACATAAGAATTTCTTATTAAAACTGAGTTTTCCTTTTTCAAGGATTTGCACTGTTCCTGGGCTAGAAGAAGAGAAGCAACCAATTTCTCTTTATCAACACGAAGGCTGTTAAAATCAGATGAATGAATCTCGATCAAACGATTTTCTCTAATCGAATCTTCTTTAACAATATCCTCAAGAGTACTAATCTTTTCACGCTGTAGAGTAGTTTCTTGAACAAGTTTTTCGATATTGTTAGAGAAGGACTCAATGATGCTATAGAGTTCCCTTTCTCGACCGAAAGACTTCTCAAGTTCATCAATAAGCTGATCATGTTTTTCTTCAAGAGATTTTATCTTAGCATCTTGAAAAACAATAGTCTCAGCTGTAATTTTTTTATTTCTGGTGAGTTCCATTTAAGTTTTAGACATGGAGCAAATGTCTCATCAGAGGGAATGTTATCAGAATCTGATAGTAAACAATTCCTACCTCGGGATTCAGAAGAATCAACAAAGGAGTTATCCTTGGAGGTAAGCCCAAGAAATTTGGCATAATTAAAACTTTTAGAACTCATTTCTATGCGTGTGAGTTTGAGATACACAACTATCCACACAAATAAAATTGATACCAATTTAAAAAGCGG
>JAJJMB010013814.1:1254338-1317923 GCA_023531105.1 Papaver atlanticum | reverse complement strand
ACAACAACCATACCCAATATTTCGCTTAGCAATATGTATGGACAATTCCAATATAATTCCAAGAGAATCAACTAGACATTCATACTCAATCAATGGAAATATATCCAAGAGTTGTATCTCTGTTTCACAATGTAATCAGCAAATCAAACAGATAGAAATCCGTGAGCCTGATTATTATGTGAAAAAACTTGAACGGTACCAAAGACCAATGTTCAAGTGTCAATCAATTTATATCAACAACCAAAGGTTGGATTATCTAATTGATTGAACTACGCACAACCTGTGATATTTCAACTTTATAAACAAATATAATGCGGAAAAGAAATAACACAGACACAAGAAATTTTGTTAACGAGGAAACCGCAAATGCAAAAAAACCCCGGGACCTAGTCCAGAGTTGAACACCACACTGTATTAAGCCGATACAGACACTATCCTACTCAAAGTTAACTTCGGAAAAGAATGTAGTTGAGCCCTAACCAATCTCACACTGATCAAGGTACAGTTGCGTTCCTTATGTCTTTGAATCCCAGCAGGACTCTACGCACTTGATTCCCTTAGTTGATCTCACCCACAACTAAGAGTTGCTACGACCCAAAGTCGAAGACTTGATAAACAAATCTGTCACACACACAAAAGTTTATTGAATAGATAAATCTGTCTCCCACAGATAAACCTATGAGTTTTGTTCTGTCTTTTGATAAATAAAGGTGAACAGGAACCAATTGATATACCAGACTTATATTCCCGAAGAACAGCCTAGAAGTATCAATCACCTTACAATAATCTTAATCGTATGGTTGCGAAACAAGATATTGTGGAATCACAAACGATGAGACGAAGATGTTTGTGACTACTTTTTATCTTGCCTATCGGAGATTATATCTCGAGCAAATCTTAGAGAAGACAGTACTCAATCACGATAGAAAACAGCAAGATCAGAACACGCAACTACAGAGAAAATAGTCGGGTCTTGCTTCACATTCCCAATGAAGTCTTCAAGTCGTTAACCTATAGGGTTTCGTGGAAAACCTAAGGTTAAAGGAGAATCGACTCTATTCGCAACTAGTATCATACAGGAGGTGTGGGGATTAGGTTTCCTAGTTGCTAGAGTTCTCCTTTATATAGTCTTCAAATCAGGGTTTGCAATCAATGTTACCTTGGTAACAAAGCATTAATCATTCACCGTTAGATGAAAACCTGATAAGACTCAAGCTATTATCTTCCAACCGTTAGATCGAACTTAGCTTGTTACACACAAATGAAAAGTGACTTCATTTAGATATGAGTAACCATACCTAAACGTGTGCACCTTTGTTGGCTCAACAATAGTTAACCGAAGTTAGCCATATGAACACTTTCATATCAACCATATTCATCTTAACCATAACTAGTTCAAATGACTCAAATGAAACTAGTTCTAGAGTTGTTCAGTTGTTTATATTCTCATAAAATTATACAAGACACAATTGAAGCAAAATTGATTTTGATTCACTCGAATCAAAGTCATGAACATTATAGCCACGGTTTGCAAAAGATTGCATTCCTTAATATAAATGTATTAGTTCATAAACAAACCGATTTTAGAACATAATCCACTCAAGTATGCATATGGGTACGCATACCTAGGTGGCCGGACTAAGTTTGGGTTCGCCTGTACGCGAACTAGTACGCATACCACAAACTCAGTTAAAGTCCCGGAACTTGAACCTCACGCCAGTACGCGTACCGGTATGCGTACTGAGTTCCTGTACCTTGAGTAAACCAAACAGTACGCATACGGGTATGCATACCATGGTTCCCGGACTTGGATTACACATATGCAAATACGCATACTGTGCTTATATCCAATTGTTATAAGCTCTCAATTCAACCATTGAAACATTCTCGGAAGACGACAATAGCTGTCTCACACAAACTATTAGCTTCAAAGCAATTTTCAAATGATCGAATGATCAATACGAAACATTCCTAGTCTACATCAAATGACTGTCTCAAACAAATCATGTAAGATGTTACCATGCGATTTTCACATGATCATCTTTTGACTTTCGTCAAGAATATAAGATGAACTTGGTTAAAGCGAAAGCTTACGAACACATATTTCGAGAAATATGTAAGCGAGTTAAACTCAGCTCGAAATATCAAATGTGTATAATTGAAGTCTATATAGATATACGACTTTTGTCTCAAATAGGAGATAGAGTAGATAGACTTTTAAGTGATAGATGAGTTCAAGTCTCCTAATACCTTTTGTTGATGAAGTTCCACAAGCTCCCCTTAGTAGTTCTTCGTCTTCAATCGATGAACGTCATGAAGTCTAATGCTCAACTACACATTCTATCCTAATCCGAGACTTAGCTATAAGTAGACTAGAAATCAAGACTTATAGTTTTGACAACTAAACTTGACAACAAGCTTGAGATAGCAACGCTTGCGAGTTCGACCGAGTAGTGCTCTAACAGTTTTAGGAAAAACCTAGGTTAAAGGAGAATCGACTCTAGTCGCAACTAGTATCACACAGGAGGTGTGGGGATTAGGTTTTCAAGTTGCTAGAGTTCTCCCTTATATAGTCTTCAAATCAGGGTTTGCTATCAATGTTGTTAGAGCATTGCTCGTTCGAACTCGCAAGCGTTGCTATCTCAAGCTTGTTTGTCAAGTTTAGTTTCCAAAACTATAAGTTTTGATTTCTAGTCTACTTATAGCTAAGTCTCGGATTAGGACAGTAAGTGTAGTTGAGCTTTAGACTCCACGACGTTCATCGAATGAAGATGAAGAACTACTCAAGGGAACTTGTGGAACGTCATCAACAAAAGGTATGCGTAGACTTAAACTTATCTATCACTCAAACGTATATCTATTATATCTCCTATTTTGAGACAAAAGTCGTATTGCTATATAGACTTCAATTATACACATTTGCTATTTCGAGCCGAGTTTATCTCGCTTATCTATTTCTCGAAATATGTGTTGGTAAGCTTTCGCTTTAGCCAAGTTCATCTTTACTCATGACGAGAGTCATATTATTTCAATAACTTGAAAATCGCTTTGATGAAAATAGTTTGTGGATAACAACTATTTTAACATCCTCTAAGAAAGTTTCAATGATTGAAATGAGAGTTTAGAACAAGTAACCATGTTTGGATATAAACATAGTGTGTTCTCACATTTATGTAAAAGTCAAAAACTGGGAACCTAAAGTATGCGTACCCGTACGCGTACTTGCGGTTATTGGAAATCCGGGTAAGTATGCGTACCCGTATGCATACTGGTGGAAGTTTCACGTCCGTGAATTTCTGCTAGAGTTTGGAAGTAAAAAACAAACTCAATCCGGGTACTTAAGTATGCGTACCCGTTTGCATACTTAAGGAGGTTACTTTCTAAAATCGGTTTATTCATGAACTAAAACATTTATATAATAAGGAAAGCAATCTTTGCAAACCGTGACTATAATGTTCATGAATTGATTCGAGTGAATCAAAATCGATTTTGCTTCGATTGTGTCTTGTATACTTCTATGAGATCTAAGCAATTGAACAACTATCTAACTAGTTCATTTGAGTCATTTGAACTAGTTATGGTAAAGATGAATAAGGTTGATAGAAAGTGCTCATATGGCTAACCATTGGTTAACTATTATTTACCCAACTAAGTGTACACGTTTAGGTACGGTTACTCAAACCTAAATGAAGGTACATTTAATTTGTGTATAACAAGCTAAGTTCGATCTAACGGTTGAAAGATATTAGCTTGAATCTAATCAGGTTTTCATCTAACGGTGAATATTGAATGCTTTGTTACCAAGGTAACTTAGATTGCAAAACCTTATTTTAAATCTATATAAAGGTAAACTCTACCAACTCGGAAACCTAATCCCCATACTTCCTGTGTGATACTAGTTGTATAAGCTAGAGTCGATTCTCCTTTAACCTTAGGTTTTTCACGAAACCCTGTAGGTTAACGACTTAAAGACTTCATTGGGATTGTGAAGCCAGACCCAACTATTTTCTCTGTAGTTGCGTGATCTGATCTTGCTATTTTTTATCGTGATTGAGTACAATCGTAAGATTGGCTTGAGATCTATATCTCCAATAGGCAAGATTGAAAAGTAGTCACAAACACCTTCGTCTCATCGTTTGTGATTCCACAATATCTTGTTTCGGTAATCGATTAAGATTATTGTGAGGTGATTGATAATACTAGGTTGTTCTTCTGGAATATAAGTCCGGGTTATCAATTGGATCCTGTTCACCTTGATTTATCAAAAGACGGAACAAAACTCGTAGGTATTTCCGTGGGAGACAGATTTATCTATTCCAGTAGACTTTTCTGTATGAGACAGATTTGTTTATTAAGTCTTCGACTTTGGGTCGTAGCAACTCTTAGTTGTGGGTGAGATCAGTTAAGGGAATCAAGTGCGTAGTATCCTACTAGGATCAGAGACGTAAGGAGCATAACTATACCTTGAATCAGTGTGAGATTGATTAGGGTTCAACTATAGTCCAGACCGAAGTTAGCTTTGTAGTAGGCTAGTGTTTGTAGTGGTTTAATACAATATGGTGTTCAAATCTGGACTAGGTCCCGGGGGTTTTCTGCATTTGCGGTTTCCTCGTTAACAAAACTTCTGGTGTCTGTGTTATTTCTTTTCCGCATTATATTTTGTTATAATTGAAATATCACAGGTTGTGCGTTGAATCGATAAATTGGTAAATCCAACCTTTGGTTGTTGATTGAAATTGATTGATCCTTGAATATTGGTCTTTGGTATCGTTCAAGTTATTTCTCTTGTATTCAATCAGGCTCGCAAATTCCTATTTGTTTGATTGCGGATTGAATCGAGAAATTGAGATATAACTCTTTGATATACTTTTCTTAAGATTGAGTCTAACTGTCTAGTTGATTATCTTGAAAGTATATTGAAGTTAGTCCATACAGATTGCTAAGCAAAATATTAAGTGAGGTTGTTGTACCCCCTCTTTTTCAATTGGTATCAGAGGAGGCAAACACGTTTAAGACCTCATAGGTCTGTGTTTGTTGCAATCTGACTCTATGGACGAAAGTGTTATCTCTGATAACGCAACACCAGTTATTAGGTTCAAAATCTTGAGACATCTGAGAAATCTCCCTCATCTTCTCCTTTGACTGAATCTGCGTTCAACTGGGAAAAATGTCTATATGAACAGTTGGATGATCTTTCAGATGAAAGTGATTCAGAAGAAGGACAAAGTATTAATGAGGAAGTCTCTCAGTATATCAAGCTCTTTGACCATGTATTAAAAGGAAAGAAGTCAACAGCTTGTTTGGCTGAATATCTGGCACCTCTCTGTCAAGAAAACTAAGAAAACTCTTTAAAGGTTATGATTGTGGCTACAAACTCTTACAATCTACCGTTAAAGATCGAGAAGAAAATGTACGTTCAAAAGGTCCGAATGTGATAATCTTATTCGGAATCTCTTTGTGTTGAAAGAAAGACTTGCAGAATATGAAGCAAGGTACGACTCTCAACAAAAATGTTTTAATGATAGAGGAATCAGTCTTCTCGCCAAAGAAAAACTATTGGAGACTGATCTTGCTGCTTCTCTTGATAAGGTAAATTCACTGGAAGAGAATCTGAAAAGATTCAATTCTAGCTCTACAAAATTATCTTCTATGCTTGGAGCGTCTATAAAGGAATAGACGCTCCAAGTACTAGTAAGATCAATTTTGTCCGTGCTAATGACAAGTCCCTATGTCAAAAACCTTCTTCAACAGCTGATGTTCCTAGGAACAAGGATTGTCCACCTTAAAAATCAGCTCACATGAGAACAGTCAAGAACAATTCCTTCAACTGTTATTATTGCGGAAACAAAGGACACTTTTAAAGGAGATGTCGTTTTCGACTGAGGAATGAAAAACTTCATAACATTCTTGTATGGATGTCTAAAGAAGTAATTAAACCTGTTTCTCATCTAGCCGGAGTAAAAGGTCCTGTCTGTAATCAAGAAAACTGCTGTAATGAGCCAACTCTAGATTATGATTATGAGACAAAAACCGCCTACAATTGTAGAAGAAAGAACGTCAGGTGGACAACTGACTCTTTAAATTACTCTGAGAAGAGAAAAAGTCATAGGAGGAATAAAAAATGTTTAAACTCCTTTCTTCTCTATAAAGAAAGTCTTGAATCCAAGATGTCTGCTCCATACTTCGTTCATATCAATGTTAGAGCACTGCTCGGTCGAACTCGCAAGCGTTGCTATCTCAAGCTTGTTTGTCAAGTTTAGTTGCCAAAACTATAAGTCTTGATTTCTAGTCTACTTATAGCTAAGTCTCGGACTAGGATAGTAAGTGTAGTGAGCTCTAGACTCCACGACGTTCATCATGCAAAGACGAAAAACTACTTAAGGAACTTGTGGATCTTCATCGACAAAAAGGTATGTGGAGACTTGAAATTATCTATCACTCAAAAGTCTATCTATTTTATCTCCTATCTTGAGACAAAAGTCGTATTGCTATATAGACTTCGATTATGCACATTTGCTATTTCGAGCCGAGTTATCTCGCTTATCTATTTATCGAAATATATGTGGGTAAGCTTTCGCTTTGGACAAGTTCATCTTTACTCGTGACGAAAGTCATGTTGATTGTTTCAATCTCTAGAAAATCGCTTTGATGAAAAATAGTGTGTGAATAACCGCTATATATAACATCCTCTAAGAATGTTTCAATGATTGAAATGAGAGTTTAGAATATATAACCTTGAGTGGATATAAACATTGTATGTGAACTCATACTTGTATAAGTCCTAAATCCTTGAACCAAAGTATGCGTACTTCACTGGTTTAGGATGTCCGGAGCTAAGTCCGCGTGCCGGTACCCGTACTGCCGGAAGTTCAAATCCCGTGAATTTCTGATGGAGTTTGTGAACTAAAAACAAGCTCAATCCGGGTACTTAAGTATGCGTACCGGTATGCGTACTTAAGTGGGTTATTTTCTAAAAACGGTTTATTCGTGAACTAACACATTTATAAATTAAGGAATGCAATCTTTGCAAACCGTGGCTATAATGTTCATGAATCGATTCGAGTGAATCAAAATCGTTTTTGCTTCGATTGTGTCTTATATACTTCTATGAGATCTAAGCAATTGAACAACTCTCTAACTAGTTCTTTTGAGTCATTTGAACTAGTTATGGTGAAGATGAATAAGGTTGATATGAAAGTGCTCATATGGCTAACCATTGGTTAACTATTGTTGAACCAACTAGGAGTACACGTTTAGGTACGGTTACTTAAACCTAAATGAAGTTACATTTCATTTGTGTATAACAAGCTAAGTTCGATCTAACGGTTGAAAGATATTAGCTTGAATCTAATCAGGTTTTCATCAAACGGTGAATATTGAATGCTTTGTTACCAAGGTAACTTAGATTGCAAACCTTGATTTGGAAGACTATATAAAGGAGAACTCTAGCAACTAGGAAACCTAATCCCCACACCTCATGTGTGATACTATTTGTATAAGCTAGATTTGATTCTCCTTTAACCTTAGGTTTCTATCGAGACCCTGTAGGTTAACGACTTAAAGACTTCATTGGGATTGTGAATCCAGAACCAACTGTTTTCTCTGTAGTTGCGTGATCTGATCTTGCTGTTTCTATCGTATTTGAGTACAATCGTAAGATTGACTTGAGATTAAGGCAAGATAGAAAAGTAGTCACAAACACCTTCGTCTCATCGTTTGTGATTCCACAATATCTTTTTTCGCTAGTCGATTAAGATTATTGTGAGGTGATTGATATTTCTAGGCTGTTCTTCGGGAATATAAGTCCGGTATATCAATTGGTTCCTGTTCACCTTGATTTATCAAAAGACGGAACAAAACTCGTAGGTATTTCTGTGGGAGACAGATTTATCTATTCCTATAGACTTTTCTGTGTGATACAGATTTGTTTATTAAAATCTTCGACTTTGGGTCGTAGCAACTCTTAGTTGTGGGTGAGATTAACTAAGGGAATTAAGTGCGTAGTATCTTGCTGGGATCAAAGACGTAAGGAGCGCAACTGTACCTTGGATCAGTGTGAGATTGATTGGGGTTCAACTACAGTCCAGACCGAAGTTAGTTTGTAGTAGGCTAGTGTCTGTAGCATCTTAATACAGTGTGTGTTCAATCTGGACTAGGTCCCGGGGTTTTTCTGCATTTGCGGTTTCCTCGTTAACAAAACTTCTGGTGTCTGTGTTATTTCTTTTCCACATTATATTTTGTTATATAATTGAAATATCACAGGTTGTGCGTTGTAACGATCAATTGGTAAATCCAACCTTTGGTTGTTGATTGAAGTTGATTGATCCTTGAACATTGGTCTTTGGTATCGTTCAAGTTATTTCTCTTATATCCAATCAGGCTCGCAGATTGTATTTGTTTGAGTGAGGATTGAATCGAGAAATTGAGATATAACTCTTTGATATACTTTTTATTAAGATTGAGTATGTCTGTCTAGTTGATTCTCTTAAAAGTATATTGGAGTTAGTCCATACATATTGCTAAGTGAAATATTTGGTGAGGTTGTTATACCCCCGTTTTTTCAATCAATAATCGAGTCTCAGAGCTCAAGACAAGTATAAACAGACTCAAACGGAGCATTAAGAAGGCAAGGAAGGCAGCAGTTTCAGGTATACCTTGTTCTCCTCTGTTTAAATCACTTTCGACCAACCCTATTGATTTTTATAAAAACCTTCATGGAGGAAAGATAGAAGAAGTCAACATTCTTGATGAGTAAAATGCTCATCAAAATACAACTTGACTGCTCAATGTAGCATCCTTCCTGTAACTGTGGGAGGATGCTCATAATTCTCAAGAAAATCTTTCGTCTTGAGAAAGTAGTCGTTGTTATATTATTCTTTTCATTATCTTTTCCCTTTTACATAATGATGATCATAATACTGTTGAGCCTTGCTCCAGTATATTACATGGTGTAATATTTGTGATCATTAACTCTTGAGAATTATTTCTTTGTTGATTGCCTTGAAGGATTTTTGTCTTTCTTCCCATTGACCAATTAGTTGTTGTTCATCAAAAATTATCTTATGTTCTTTTGAGCTAAGGCCGTCGTAAATTTGTTTAGAATGTGCCTTTGATTTCTATCAAAACTACTTCTAAATTTGGCTCCATTACTCTCTTGGTCTTGTACCAAGTTTGTAAATATAAGTGCACGTACACCTGACCCGTATGCAACATATACGAGTAACCCTAGGGTTTTCCTATGAAGCACTCATATATATATATATGTATCATGCCCTTTTTGATACATACACGTTCCGTATCGTCAAAAAGTTCCCCTGAACTTTTTTTGTGTGAGCACAATGGATGGATGCAACAAGGAAGACGAAGTTGAGAAGGGCAAGGCTATCGAGTTTCACGAGAACCCTGTTTTCATAACCTGCTATCATGTTGTTGATCATGAAAACAAACTGCCAGTTCAGATGTCATCACAACTGGTAGGAAATCTTCCTCGAGATTTTGGGGTCGTATGTGAACAACTTGGAATTGCAACAAAGAATCTTGAATTTCTGAAAAACGAACTGAAGAAAGCAACTGATGAACTCGTCTATGTTCGATCTCTGGTTGCTGGCAATGTCTGATGTTTTTCGAATTATGTTCTCTAAGAGTTGTCTTATTTTGTCTAGTAAACTTCTTATGAGAATTTATTCTTGTGTTTTAAGAAGGATAACTAGGGTTTGGAATAACAATTATTGTGAGTACACATGGCTATTTCCAACGATTTTCATCTTGCAATGTTTTTAGATTTATTTATTTAAATTCTAAAGTTTATTTGGAAGATGGTTTTGCATTATTAATCTTTATGGTTTTATATATTGCAACTTGTTATGGGATATGGGTGTTTGCGTCCGTGAACTATGATTGTCCCATACGTGGTCATAAGTTAAGTCTTTCATATGTCAATATGCAAGTATTGATAAAAGATTGAATGAACTTTTGACAAACAAAAGTTAAGCCTATTATGTCTGTATGCAAATATTGATGGAAGATATGATGAACTTTTGTTTACAAAGATTAAAGTCTATTATATGTCATTGTGCAAATAGTGATGAAAAATAGAATGAATCTTTGTTTATTCCGCAGTATTGATCTTCCCTGATCCATATCGTTATGTAAATACTGTGCGGCTCCGTAAGTTTTCTTATGAGAGCATTTCCGATTAATTTAATCATGGGTTCTCTTGTGGTTAATTTAATTGATATTTTCGGATAGAAATTCATGTTTCATGTTATTTGTTAATGTCCAAAGAAATCCTTCTTTTCTTGTAAAAGTAAGGTCGCTCTTGTTGTTCTTTCGGGAATGACATTTTATGGGGGAGAGTTCTTAATTGAACTTGTGCTTAATTGCCAAATTTTTGTGTGGAGTGCGGCTGTGGAATATTATAGGGGTTATCTTGTATCGTTATAAACTCCTTGATGAATGCATTTAGTTTCGGCTATATAATTGCATCTAAAAAAGTTGATATGTGCTTTTTTTGGGTCATGAAGTACCTCTATGGAAATTTCATTAGGATCCCACTAATTTTCGTACCTTTGCCAATTTTATTGACAAAAATTGGAGAATTAATGTGTAGTTCACACTACAAATACATATGGTTTTCGGATCATTATGTAAGGGGGAGTGGTTTTCATGTGAGATGAAGTATTGACTAAGAGGGAGTGATACATATCACCATAGTATTGTTGTCAAAGTTGTGATACAATTGAACTTTGATGCTATGTAATAATACTATGACATTGTATAACAATAATTGAAAGTTATTGTTTTCGCATTGTTATAGCTACGGATCTTCAACAACGATGATGCTGAGTTGAACACATTTAGAATCATTGGAGTACTTGGAAGTGACGAAGATTTCGAGTAATGTTGAAGAACCAAGGAGATCAAGCATTTGGAAGAGAAGCTACAAAGTTTATTTATTTTGTATTCCATATGTATTGATAGTTTTGTCATTAAAATTGACAAAGGGGGAGATTGTTAGAGCATTGCTTGGTCGAACTCGCAAGCGTGGCTATCTCAAGCTTGTTTGTCAAGTTTAATTGCCAAAACTATAAGTCTTGATTTCTAGTCTACTTATAGCAAAGTCTCGGATTAGGAAAGTAAGTGTAGTTGAGCTTTAGACTCCATGGTGTTCATCGAATGAAGACGAAGAACTACTCAAGGGAACTTGTGGAACGTCATCAACAAAAGGTATGGGGAGACTTGAACTTATCTATCACTCAAAAGTCTATCTATTCTATCTCCTATTTTGAGACAAAAGTCATATTGCTATATGGACTTCAATTATACACATTTGTTATTTCGATCCGAGTTTATCTCGCTTATCTATTTCTCGAAATATGTGTTGGTAAGCTTTCGCTTTAGCCAAGTTCATCTTTACTCGTGACGAAAGTCATATTATTTCAATAACTTGAAAATCGCTTTGATGAAAATAGTTTGTAGATAACAACTATTTTAACATCCTCTAAGAAAGTTTCAATGATTGAAATGAGAATTCAGAACAAGTAACCATGTTTGGATATAAACATAGTGTGTTCTCACATTTGTGTAAAAGTCCAAAACTGGGAACCTAACGTATGCGTACCCGTACGCGTATTTGCGGTTGTTGGAAATCCGGGTGAGTATGCGTACCTGTACGCATACTGGCGGAAGTTTCACGTCCGTGAATTTCTGCTGGAATTTTGAAGTAAAAAACAAACTCAATCCGGGTACTTAAGTATGCATACCCGTTTGCATACTTAAGGAGGTTACTTTCTAAAATCAGTTTGTTCATGAACTAAAACATTTATATAATAAGGAATGCAATCTTTGCAAACCGTTGCTATAATGTTCATGAATTGATTCGAGTGAATCAAAATCGATTTTGCTTTGATTGTGTCTTGTATACTTCTATGAGATCTAAGCAATTGAACAACTATCTAACTAGTTCATTTGAGTCATTTGAACTAGTTATTATAAAGATGAATAAGGTTGATATGAAAGTGCTCATATGGCTAACCATTGGTTAACTATTTTTGAACCGACTAAGTGTACACGTTTAGGTACGGTCACTCAAACCTAATTGAAGGTACATTTCATTTGTGTATAACAAGCTAAGTTCGATCTAATGGTTGAAACATATTAGCTTGAATCTAATCAGGTTTTCATCTAATGGTGAATATTGAATGCTTTGTTACCAAGGTAACTTAGATTGCAAACCCTAATTTGAAATCTATATAAAGAAGAACTCTAGCAACTGGGAAACCTAATCCCCACACCTCATGTGTGATACTAGTTGTATAAGATAGAGTCGATTCTCCTTTAACCTTAGGTTTTTCACAAAACCCTATAGGTTAACGACTTAAAGACTTCATTGGGATTGTGAAGCCAGACCCAACTATTTTCTCTGTAGTTGCGTGATCTGATCTTGCTGTTTTCTATCGTGATTGAGTATAATCGTAAGATTGGCTTGAGATCTATATCTCCGATAGGAAGGATTAAAAGTAGTCACAAACACCTTCATCTCATCGTTTGTGATTCCACAATATGTTGTTTCGTTAATCGATTAAGATTATTGTGAGGTGATTGATATTTCTAGGCTGTTCTTCGGGATTATAAGTCTGGGTTATCAATTGGTTCCTGTTCACCTTGATTTATCAAAAGACGGAACAAAACTCGTAGGTATTTCTGTGGGAGACAGATTTATCTATTCCAATAGACTTTTCTGTGTGAGACATATTTTTTTATCAAGTCTTCGACTTTGGGTCTAGCAACTCTTAGTTGTGGGTGAGATCATCTAAGGGAATCAAGTGCGTAGTATCCTGCTGGGATCAGAGACATAAGGAGCGCAATTGTACATTGAATCAATGTGAGATTGATTAGGGTTCAACTACAGTCCAGATCGAAGTTAGCTTTGTAGTAGGCTAGTGTCTGTAGCGGCTTAATACAGTGTGGTGTTCAAATCTGGACTAGGTCCCGGGGTTTTTCTGCATTTGCGGTTTCCTCATTAACAAAACTTCTGGTGTCTGTGTTATTTCTTTTCCGCATTATATTTTGTTATATAATTGAAATATCACAGGTTGTGCGTTGAATCGATCAATCGGTAAATCCAACCTTTGGTTGTTGATTGAAATTGACTGATCCTTGAACATTGGTCTTTGGTACCGTTCAAGGTATTTCTCTTGTATTCAATCAGGATCGCAGATTTCTATTTGTTTGAGTAAGAATTTAATCGAGAAATTGAGATATAATTCTTTGATATACTTTTTATTAAGATTGAGTCTAACTGTCTAGTTGATTCTCTTAAAAGTATTTTGGAGTTAGTCCATATAGATTGCTAAGTGAAATATTGGGTGAGATTGTTGTACCCCTACTTTTTCAAATGTTACCTTGGTAACAAAGCATTTAATATTCAACGTTAGATGAAAACCTGATTAGACTCACGCTAATATCTTTCAACCGTTAGATCGAACTTAGCTTATTACACACAAATGAAAAGTGACTTCATTTAGATATGGGTAACCGTACCAAAACGTGTACACCTTGTTGGCTCCACAATAATTAACCGAAGTTAGCCATATGAACACTTTCATATAAACCTTGTTCATCTTAACACAACTAGTTCAAATGACTCAAATGAAACTAGTTATAGAGTTGTTCAATTATGTATATTCTCATAGAAGTATACAAGACACAAATGAAGCAAAATCGATTTTGATTCACTCGAATCAATTCATGAACATTATAGCCACGGTTTGCAAAAGATTGCATTCCTTATTTTATAAATGTATTAGTTCATGAACAAACCGATTTTAGAACATAACCCACTCAAGTATGCAAACGGGTACGCATACCTAAGTAGCCGGATTTGGTATGGGTTCGCCAGTATGCGAACGGGTACGCATACTGTCGTACACCACCAAACTCAGTTGAATTCCCGAACTTGAATTTATGTCGGTACGCATACGGGTATGCATACTAAGTTCCCGGACTTCAACTAACAAACTAGTACGCATACGGGTATGCATACTATGGTTCCCGGACTTGGAATAACTTGCAACAGTTAGCATACAAGTACGCATACTGTGCTATATACAATCATGGTTAATTGTTCTAAACTCCCATTTCAATCATTTGAAACATTCTTAGAAGACGACAATAGCCGTCTCATACAAACTATTAGCCTCAAAGCAATTTTCAAGTGATCAAATGATTAATACGAAAAATTCCGAGTCTACACCAAATGACTGTCTCACACAAATCATATAAGATGTCACCAGGCGATTTTCACATGATCATCTTTTGACTTTCGTCAAGAATATAAGATAAACTTGGTTAAAGCGAAAGATTACCAACACATATTTCGAGAAATATGTAAGCGAGTTAAACTCAGCTCGAAATATCAAATGTCTATAATCGAAGTCTATATAGCTATACAACTTTTGTCTCAAATAGGAGATAGAGTAGAAATAGACTTTTGGGTGATACATGAGTTCAAGTATCCACATACCTTTTGTTGATGAAGTTCCACAAGCTCCCCTTAGTAGTTCTTCGTCTTCAATCGATGAACCCCGTGAGGTCTAAAGCTCAACTACACATTCTATCCTAATCCGAGACTTAGCTATAAGTAGACTAGAAATCAAGACTTATAGTTTTGACAACTAAACTTGACAAACAAGCTTGAGATAGCAACGCTTGCAAGTTCGACCGATAAATGCTCTAACAATCTCCCCCTTTGTTAATTTTAGTGACAAAACTATCTATACATATAAATTAAAAAATAGATAAACTTTGTAGCTTCTCATCCAAATTCTTGGTTTGTTTGGTTCTTCAACATTACTCGAAATCTTCGTCACTTCCAAGTACTCCAGTGATTCTGAACGTGTTCAACTCAGCATCATAGTTGTTGAAGATCCGTAGCTATAACAATATATGAAAACAAGATGTTTTCGTATTGTTATACAATGGCATAGTATTATTACACAACATCAAAGTCCAATTGCATCACAACTTTGGCAACAATACTATGGTGATATGTATCACTCCCCCTTAGTCAATACTTCATCTCACAATGAAAACCACTCCCCATTACATAATGATCCGTAAACCATATGTATTTGTAGTGTGAACTACACACTAATTCTCCCCCTTTTTGTCAATATAAATTGACAAAGGTATGAAAATTAGCGGGATCATAATGAAATTCTCATAGAGATACTTCATGAATAAAAGAGAACATATCAACTTTGTTTCGATGATTTCACAGAGTCGAAACTTAGTGTATTCATCAAGGAGTTTATAAACATACAGGATAACTCCTACAATATTCCACAGCTGCACTCCCCACAAAGATTTGGCAATTAAGCACAAGTTCAATTAAGAACTCTCCCCCATAAAATGTCATTCCCGAATGAACAACAAGAGCGACCTTACTTTTACAAGAAAAGAAGGATTTCTTTGGACATTAACAAATTACATGAAACATGAATTTGTATCCAGAAAACTCAATTAAATTAACCACAAGAGAACCCATGATTAATTTAATCGGAAATTCTCATCATAAGAGAACTTACGGAACCATACAGTACTTTCACATAGAAGTGGATCAGGGAAAGATCAATACTGCAGAATATACAAAGATTCATTCTATTTTCATCGATATTTGCATAATGATACCATAGACTTAATCTTTGTTATCAAAAGCTCATTCTATTTCCCTTCAATATTTGCATAAAGACATATAATAGACTTAACTTACACTCATAGTTCACGGACGTAAACACACATATCCCATAAAATTATTTTTGCAATATATAAAACCAATAAAGATTAATACTGCAAAATTATCTTTCAAATAAACTTTAGAATTTAAATAAATAAATCTAAAAACATTGCAAGATGAAAATCGTTGTCAATAGCTATGTGTACTCACAATAATTTCTATACCAAACCCTAGTTATCCTTCTTAAAACACAAGAATAAATTCTCATAAGAAGTTTCCTAGACATAAAAAAAAATAAAGTTTCTTTGATAACATCATACCTTTGAAAGGGTCCATCATAAAAGGTATCACTGATATACTTGATTATTTTGACCGTAGAGACTCCATGTTCATGAGTTAGAACACTCACTTTCCGATCAACAATGCGGGCAAGATGCCTAGCTTTGACACAATCCACGATGAGTTTCTTTTGATTCCGAATCAAGGCCTTTTGATTTTCAAGGATTTTGGTCCGACCATCAAGGAGATGATTAATTTGTAGTTGAAGATTTGCAAATTCCATCCTTGAGTCATTCTGAAAAAGAATTAAATCCTTGACAGATTCACCAATCCAGGAGTTGTACTCCTTCCTTGCCATCATCTTTTCCAAGACAAGGTCTTGAACTGAATCACATCCTTTACCGTCTTCTTCCATCTCAAGATTCACAACTTCCTGAGGTCTTGAAGAATTCTCCATATTTTTATTTTTTTAAACAGGGATGGACAAACAATATACGTAAATATATATGTTTACGAACAAGAGAACACCCTTGTTGTGAAAAACCTAAAAACTCACAAGAAAGACACGGACGTTCGTGGACCTATTAAAAGATCGGAAAGGGTCCAAGGAAAAGGGGAAAATTTTCTGTTTTCAGATATCTCTTACCTTCATAGCTCAATGATCAAAGGAATCAATCAGAGCATAAAGAAGAGATACATTAGATACTGGGATTCAGGAAATGACTCAACCTTCACAAAAGAAGAAAACAACTAATATCAAACACAAGAGTAATGGTAACCTATAGTAGACTTGAGCGTCTCGCAAATGTCATCCTTTCAACTCTCAAGTTAGACACAAGGATGAGATTACCTCGAGTTAGGTAGCAGGGTGAGAAGAACTCCCACCATGAATATTTAGAGACGAATTGTAGATACCATCTGAGAGTTTGGTCCTTGTATTCCTTGCCTCCTTCGGTTATTTCTTTTTCCAGAAGAATTAGACATAACCTTTTTAGTAAATCCATCAGAGAGATTTTTCTGAGGATTGAGTCTAGGACCTC
The DNA here is from genome assembly GCA_023531105.1 of Papaver atlanticum. NCBI lineage: Eukaryota > Viridiplantae > Streptophyta > Magnoliopsida > Ranunculales > Papaveraceae > Papaver > Papaver atlanticum. Next base: position 1,300,868 of record JAJJMB010013814.1, on the reverse strand, counting down.
TAGAGATTGGTTCCAGGGGATCAGAATAGAGAGATCTCCACCTTTTAGACTTAGACTTACCAGTCTTATTCTCATAAATACAGGGAATGTGTATATATTTGGTGTAAGAATTTGCACCATAAGGAGGAACACAATTCCGGTAGAGATTTCGAGATGAGTGATCATTGAAACCCTTTTTTATGAGAGTTCTGGTTTTCTGCAGGAATGAAATCCATCGTAGATGTCATCAGACAATTTACTATGTCGATTGTAAAAGAAGTAGATTTTGAAGATCAGAAATCTGTTTCTTTCTAATAAAACAATGTAGAGCATTGTGATTCTTTTTCCCACAGAAGGAACAGGTTTGTGGAAGAGAAACATCGGAAGGAACCAATTTTAAGTTCATAGTCCTATTAGAAGACTGCAAGTTATGTACACATTTCTTTGCAGGAACTTCCTTTGGAGTACTTTTCTTCATGTACTGTAATTCCACCATAAAATTAGTGAGTGGCACTAGAAGATTTTATCATTAAAACAGAGTTTTCCTTTTTCAAGGATTTGCACTGTTTCTGGGCTAGAAGAAGGGATGCAACCAGTTTCTCTTTTTCAACACGAAAGCTGTTTAGATCTGATGAATGAGTCTCCATCAAACGTTTTTCTCTAATTGAATCTTCTTTAACAATATCCTCAAGAACACTAATCTTTTCATGCTGTAGGGTAGTTTCTTGAACAATTTTTTCGATATTGTTATAGAAGGACTCGATGATACTATAGAGTTCCCGTTCTCGACCAAGAGAGTTTTCAAATTCATCAATGAGTTGAGCATGATTTTCCTCAATAGACTTTATTTTAGAACCTTGAAAATCAATAATCTCAGCAGAATTTTTTGAAGTTCTGGTGAGTTCCATTTCAGCTTTTGACATAGTGTCAATTGTCTTATTAGAGGGAATGTTATCAGAATCTGATAGCAAGAATTTTCCACCTCGGGATTCGGAAGAATAAGCTAAGGAGTTATCCTTTGAGGTAAGCCCAAGAAATTTGGCATAGTCAAAAACTTTGGAAGACATTTGTGTGCGTAACACTGAGACAATTTTTTATCCACAGAAAACAGATTGCTACAAACACATACTTATAAGGTCTTAAACGTGTTTGCTTGCCCTGATACCAAATTGAAAAAGCAGGGGTCTAACTACCACACCCAATATTTCGTTTAGGCAATCTGTATGGACAAACTCCAATATAATTCCAAGAGAATCAACTAGAAAGTCAGACTCAATAAATGAAAATATATCCAAGAGTTGTATCTTTGTTTCTCAAAGTAATCATCAAATCAAACAGATAGAATCCGTGAGCCTGATTATTATGAGAAAAAACTTGAACGGTACCAAAGACCAATGTTCAAGTATCAATCAATTTATATCAACAACCAAAGGTTGGATTATCTAATTGATTGAACTATGCACAACCTGTGATATTTCAATTATATAAACAAATATAATGTGGAATAGAAATAACACAGACACCAGAAATTTTGTTAATGAGGAAACCGCAAATGCAGAAAACCCCCGGGACCTAGTCCAGAATTGAACACCACACTGTATTAAGATGCTACATACACTAGCCTACTGCAAGTTAACTTCGGACTGGAATGTAGTTGAGCCCTAACCAATCTCACACTGATCAAGGTACAGTCGCGTTCCTTACGCCTCTGAATCCCAGCAGGACTCTAGGCACTTGACTCCCTTAGATGATCTCACCCACAACTAAGAGTTGCTACGACCCAAAGTCGAAGATTTGATAAACAAATCTGTCTCACACAAAAAAGTCTATTGAATAGATAAATTTGTCTCCCACAGAAATACCTATGAGTTTTGTTCTGTCTTTTGATAAATCAAGGTGAACATGAACCAATTGATTCGAAGAACAACCTAGTAATATCAATCACCTCACAATAATCTTAATCGTATGGTAGCGAAACAAGATATTGCGGAATCACAAACGATGAGACGAAGATGTTTGTGACTACTTTTTATCTTGCCTATCGGAGATTAAGTCTCGAGCAAATATTATAGAACATAATACTCAATACGATATAATAAAGTAAGATCAGAACACGCAACTACAGAGAAAATAGTTGGGTCTGGCATCACAATCCCAATGAAATCTTTAAGTCATTAACCTATAATGGTTTTAGGAAAAACCTAGGTTAAAGGAGAATCGACTCTAGTCGCAACTAGTATCACACAAGAGGTGTGGGGATTAGGTTTACCAGTTGCTAGAGTTCTCCCTTATATAGTCTTCAAATCAGGGTTTGCAATCAATGTTACCTTGGTAACAAAGCATTCAATATTCACCGTTAGATGGAAACTTGATTAAACTCAAGTTAATATCTTTCAACCGTTAGATCAAACTTAGCTTGTTATACACAAATGAAAAGTTACTTCATTTAGATATGGGTAACCGTACCTAAATGTGTACACCTTGTTGGCTCCACAATAGTTAACCGAAGTTTGCCATATGAACACTTTCATATCAACCTTGTTCATCTTAACACAACTAGTTCAAATGACTCAAATGAAACTAGTTATAGAGTTGTTCAATTGTTTATATTCTTATAGAAGTATACAAGACACAATTGAAGCAAAATCGATTTTGATTCACTCGAATCAATTCATGAACATTATAGCCACGGTTTGCAAAAGATTGTATTCCTTATTTTATATAAATGTATTAGTTCATGAACAAACCGATTTTAGAACATAACCCACTCAAGTATGCAAACGGGTACGCATACCTAAGTAGCCGGATTTGGTCTGGGTTCGCTAGTAAGCGAACGGGTACGCATATTGTTGTACACCACCAAACTCAGTTGAATTCCCGAACTTGAATTTACGCCGGTACGCATACAGGTATGCATACTAAGTTCCCGGATTTCAACTAACAAACCAGTACGCATACGGGTATGCAAACTATGGTTCCCAGACTTGGAATAACTTGCAACAGTTAGCATACAAGTACGCATATTGTGTTATATCAAATCATGGTTAATTGTTCTAAACTCCCATTTCAATCATTGAAACATTCTTAGAAGACGACAATAGCTGTCTCATACAAACTATTAGCTTCAAAGCTATTTTCAAGTGATCAAATGATCAATACGAAAAATTCCGAGTCTACACCAAATGAGTGTCTCACATAAATCATATAAGATGTTACCATGCGATTTTCACATGACCATCTTTTGAATTTCGTCAAGAATATAAGATGAACTTGGTTAAAGCGAAAGCTTACCAACACATATTTCGAGAAATATATAAGCGAGTTAAACTCAGCTCGAAATATCAAATTTTTATAATCGAAGTCTATATAAGATGTTACCATGCGATTTTCACATGACCATCTTTTGACTTTCGTCAAGAATATAAGATGAACTTGGTTAAAGCGAAAGCTTACCAACACATATTTCGAGAAATATATAAGCGAGTTAAACTCAGCTCGAAATATCAAATTTTTATAATCGAAGTCTATATAGCTATACAACTTTTGTCTCAAATAGGAGATAGAGTAGAAATAGACTTTTCAGTGATAAATGAGTTCAAGTCTCCACATACCTTTTGTTGATGAAGTTCCATAAGCTCCCCTTAGTAGTTCTTCGTCTTCAATCGATGAACGCCACGAGGTCTAAAGCTCAACTACACATTCTATCCTAATCCGAGACTTAGCTATAAGTAGACTAGAAATCAAGACTTATAGTTTTGACAACTAAACTTGACAAACAAGCTTGAGATAGCAACGCTTGCGAGTTCGACCGAGCAGTGCTCTAACAGTATGTGTAAGATTACAAGTGTTGTCTTCTAAGGATGTTTCAAATAAATTAACATAATTTTAGAACTACTACCAATGTATGGATACAACACAGTATGCGTACCCAGTATGCGAACTGTGAAGTGCTAGTTCAGGAACGGAACTCTTGTTTGCGAATGAGTTTATCTGTGATAGGTACGGGACTGTGGTTTGCGAACAGTTTTTGCGAACGACAAGACTAGGAAAGGTTCAGAATAGTAGTTCGCAAACTCGGTTTGCGAACTCATTGATTAGGTTCTAAAATCGGTAAGTATAAAAACTCGTTCACATACTATGTATGGTAACAATTGTCTATACTCATGAACTCAGGTTCGTTTACGAACTCTGTTTACGAACTGAAGTCCTTGTATTTTTAATGTATAAAGGTATGCGAACTTGGTTTGCAGACCGTTGAATTATGTTCATGAATTGGTTCTTGTATAAGTACTCTATACATTTACAAACCAAATCGAATGTGTTTTAAATGCTTTATGGATATTTCTATGAGATAGTGAACATTTGAACAACTCTCTTAAAATCACATTTAGATTCATTTGATTATCTATCATGATTGATTGATTATCAGATTTGGTCTAGAAGTGTAGATGAATATAGCTAAGCTAAAAGTGTTCATATGGCTAACTTCGGTTAACTGTTATTAAGCCAACTTGTTATCACGTTTAGGTACTTCACCCATATCTAGATATAAGTATATTTCATTTGTGTGTATAAAACTAAACCATCTAACGGTGGAGATTGGTTGCTTATTTTCTAAGCAAACTTAGCTTGAATCTTAAATCAGGTGTTCATCTAACGGTGGATATTAATTGCTTTGTTACTAAGTTATCCTAGCTTTGATCGTAAGCAACCCTGATTTGAAAGACTATATAAGGATGAACACTAGAATCTGGGAAACCTAATCTCGACACTCTCGTGTGTCCTAGTTGCAAACTAGAGTCGATTCTCCATTAACCTAGGTTTCCAGTTTTTTTGAAAACCATTACTAGGTTTAACGACTTAGAGACTTCGCTTGGGATTCTTGAAGCCAGGTCCAACTATTTTCTCTATAGTTGCGTATCCTGATTTTACTTTTTCTATCGTATTGAGTATAATCTTCTCTAAGATTTTCTCGAGAATTATCTCCGATAGGTAAGATATAAAAAGTAATCACAACATTTTCTTCGTCTCAGACTCTTGTGATTCCGTAATAACTTCTTATGTTTATCGGTTATGTTATTGTGAGGTGACTAATATTTCTAGGCTGCTCTTTGGGAGTATAAGACCAGATTATTAGTTGAGTTTCCTGTTCACCTTGATCTTTATCTTAAGACGGAAACAACAAATATAATGGACTTATCTGTGGGAGACAGATTTGTTTATAAGTCTTCGAATTTTGGTCATAACAAATTCTAGGATGTAAAGGACGTCAGCTAGGGGAATCAAGTGCGCAGAGTCTTACGAGATTCAAGAGGCGTAAGAAACGCGACTGTACCTTAATTGGTGTGAGACTGGGTTAGGTATCAACTACATTCCAGTCCGAAGTTAACTTGTAGTAGGCTAGAGTCTGTAATGACTTAATACATTGTGGTGTTCAAGTCTGGACTAGGTCCCGGGTTTTTTTTTGCATTTGCGGTTTCCTCGTCAACAAAATTTCTGGTGTTTGTGTTATTTCTTTTATGTATTTGTTAGAGCATAGCTTGGTTGAACTCACCAAGCGTTAGTATGTCAAGTTTGGTTGTCATATTTTAGTATAAAAACTAATCTAAAGTCGCTTGATTAAATACTAGAGTCAACTTCGTTTAGGTTAGACTAGAAAGTTTAGGAATGTTGAGACAAACATGTATTAATCCGAAGACCTGAAGAATGTGAAGAAGTAACGAAATACAACGACGACATCATCCTTCCACTTGAGGTTAGTAATATTGACTTGAACTGTTTTATTCTTAACATATCTTTCAAGTCGTGCTGTATTGAAAACATAACTGCGAAGCTTTATATACTGTACATATTGTATAATACTCTCTAGTGATGTGACATGATCATAATAGTATGATCATAGTATTAGGGAATTAGGCTACGAAGTATAATGCTTATCTTTTTAACTTCGTAAATATGACATCGACATAATCTTGTATATATTGTTATGATTATGTGAATGGGTTATGGTGAAGATTTAGTCCTAGTAAACAATGTTTTCACATTTGTTTAAAGGAAGTACATTCATGAACTTGTTTCGTGAATCGAAAGGGAAATCATTAGGCTTATTGGTCTGGCTATTCATTGCAAAACTTTGGATGGCCAATATGTGTGAGATGGTAGAACCGATCTTAACTTAGGTTATATATCTTGGTATAACGAATCACAATGCCTGACTTATGATTTGGTATGACCGGTTTTTATTAATTGGTGTAACAGATCCTAAGTAATCACCATGTGATGGTATGATCGATCCTTGTAATTGGTGTGACCGATCCTAGTAATTGGTGTAACCGATCATGAGTGTATGTGACCAATCCTTGTAATTCGTGTAACCGGTCCTGGTAACTGGTATGACCGATCACAAGTAATACCATGTGTAGATGGAACCGATCCTTGTAACTGGTATAACCGATCCCAGTGACCGGTGTGACCGATCAAAAGTGTTTCCATAATTAGGTATAACCGATCCTAGTGATTGGTAGTCCTATTGAACCCATGTATGTGATTTGGTATTTGATTAATCACATACTAGTTTTGGAAAACAGGTTAACCAATTCTAAACTTGTTTGGAAGTGTGGTATAACCGATTCCAATAATGCAAATCCATGTAAATATGAAATAAGGATTTGCAGTGAAAAATGTGTCAACATACTTTGAACACGAGCAGTAACTATTATCATTTATTATTCAATTATATTCCTTGGTACTCAAGGTGATCATGTGCCGAAATAAATTAATAATTTTTTAATTAAGATTTTTTGTTTTATATGCTTTATTTACCAACAATTAATGCATCTCTCTAGAGAATAAAAATTAGTAATGTGCATTTACTAATTAGAGATTTTCTATTGAGAGATTTCGGAAATATTGGACAAACATTTATTGGAATTAGGAAAACCGAATTTTTCCATTCATTGCATATCTTGAGAATACTTTCGATTTTGGAAATTCCTTGGAGTCCAAACATCCTTGGTCTATAAATACCTAAGTTCGCATTTCTAACAAACTATCCTAAGAGCCATGCAAACTTCATTTCTTGTTGTTTCTGGTAGATCCGTCTATTCGGAGAGGAAAGTATCCTAATTAGGTGAAATCTCTTACGACCGCTCGTTTAAAGACTTCTGTGGGGATCAAGAAGCTCTATGAGTACCATTGTTGTGAAGCTAGATAATTGCAGTGTTATTAGTTTTCGATTGATTTGATTGACTAAAAGTTGTTGAAACTTTGATTGCACCTAGTTTGTTTATGCTTGAGAATCTTCTCTTCTGATATAAGATTCACTCAAACTAGATCAGAGTATCGACGAGATCTTTAAAACTGTTGTTAGATCTAAAAACATCTTGTGATAATCATTGTTAACATACTCCATTCTGTGCGTGATTGATCACAAGAGATTCAAGTGGTGTTGTGCAGGTTATTGAATATAAATGAAAATGAAGAAGATTTCTTATTGGTTTTCGTATCTTTTGAATTGTGTACACAAACCTTGATCGACTGGGATCCAACTAGAACCGGATTTATTCGATTGATTATTTACGTGAGATCGACATTTTCTATATTTATCTTTGAGATCTATATTGATTGAGTGAAAATCCATACTTGACTATTTCGATAGTTAAAGTGAGATTGATCTAACCAGACAAAGGAGTTTATTAGATTAAACGGAAGATCCCTTGTCAACGACTCATCTAAATCTTTAGCAAGATTGATTAGAGTGGTTACCAAATAGATTCTTCCTTTGCTATTTTGAATACGATCCAAAGGACTTGCTATTCATGTGCGTGACTCTAGAAGTCGAAGGCGCAAGGATACTGAGGAAACTAAGTAGCTAGGGGTATTCTGTCTGGTCTCAACTATACGAAGTTGGTATTAGATTTTGTATTACGGCTTAATTCTGAGAGTATTCAAAACTTGACTAGGTCCCGGAGTTTTTCTGCATTTGCGGTTTCCTAGTTAACAAAATCTTGTTGTGTCTTTTACTTTTATTTCCGCATTATAATTGTTTATTATATTAAAGTAAAATACACATATACGTTAACTCCGAATTACTTGATAGTGATCCTATAGAGTTTGGTTATTACCGAACCTATTATCAAGTAACACACTTTGTTGTAGTATTGTCTAGATGTTGTATCCATAGTCAATAACACAAGTTATCTTGTTGTTGTATTGTCTCGATCTCGTATCTATAGATAATCACACGAAGTGTGAACCGAATTGTCTTATTGTCTCGACTCTGTCCATAGACACGATCACATTCGGTAGAGGACTTATAGGTTGAAACAAAAAGATTGTGGTGTATTTGGGTACCCTCGTCTTTTCAATTGGTATCAGAGTAGGCAAACACGAAAAGATCTAACAATCTGTGTTTGGTGCGATCCAACCTATAAGACTTGAATCAAAAATAGTCACAGTAAAACATGTAAATGATTCAGTTAACGAAAAACAAGATGACAAATCAATACCTAATAAAGTCATCTACTGTGAATCAACTGAACAAGTTGATCAGTATAATGTAGATTTTGATGACTGGCAAACTTGCCTTGAAAAGAAACTTGATGAAATTTCTGAAGATGGTGACTCAGAAATTGAACAAGATGTAGAAGAAAATGTGTTTGTATTCTCCTCACTATTAAGTGTTGTTTCTATAAAAAGGCTGTCTACCTCAGATGTTGTTGGACTTCTTGCTCTTCTTTGCAGAGAAAATAGGAAACTGAGAAAAAATTTCTCTGGTTTTTATTATGGATATCAGAATGCTCGTTATCTTTTTAAGGACTGCAGAGAAAGTCTGAACTCAAAATCTCTTGATTATGAGAATCTCTGCAGAAAACATTATCTGTTGAATAAGAAACTTATTGAAACTGAAGCAAGGATTAATTCTCAACAGTTAATGAGTGAAGAAAAAGAGGAGTCTGTTCTCTCCAAAGAAAACCTACTTAAGGTCGACCTTGTCAATGCTCTTGACAAAGTTAAGTCATTGGAAGAGGAAGTTGCAAAGTTGAAAAGGCTCAATGATAGCACACTCAATTTATCCTCCTTGTTGGAAACAGGAAGAATTCATGGTGATATGCGTGGCTTGGGATATCAGGGAATCGATACTCCTTCAATCAACAAAGAAATAAAATTTGTAAAGGCTACAAGCTCTTCTACACCATAGGATCTACCTAAACCAACGGATGCTCCTGATCCACCAAAGAACTCGAGTGAGTTTTTAGAAGAAAACATGTCCGACGGTAATCATGCTAAGTCTCCGATTAAATATCAGTATAAGGCCAAAACATCTCACAAAGGTAATCCTAAAACCTACACTCCTTTTGTAAGCATTGTTACTATTGTGGAAAAAGGTCATATGCAAAGGAATTGTAAGATTCGAAAGATGCATGATGCTCTATCCTTTGTATTAAAATAATTGGGTAAATTTATATCTAAAGACTCAGACCACCATTGTCCCATTATAAGACAAAAAAATACTATTCGTACAGTTCACATTTCCATCCTACAAGGGTTATCCCTAAAAGGAACAATGATAAAAAGGGTAATACCTTTGTCAAAGGAAATATAAGGTCTGATATTACGACTTGGAAAAATGCAATGTTGCAAGATATGAAACAATATTTTCATAAATCATCCTACAAGTGGATGCCCAAGTCTAGAGTAAAAACCAAAAAGGAGTCATCTAAAGAAAAGACTAAGGTAAACAATCATGTTTTGATCTTAGATAAAGATGACTATGAACGTCTAATTATTAAACTCAAAAAGGATCTAATGACATCCAGCGATATTGATACACGGATATCTTTCGACAATCTCCTACAAAGTGGAAAACGAAAAAGGAAGTCAATCAGGAATCCCTGTTTCTCAAATCTTATTGGAATGCGTTTTTTTAATATATATATATATATATATATATATATATATATATATATGTGTGTGTGTGTGTGTGTGTGTGTGTGTGTGTTTGCATACATAAGATGAGTTTTGATTCTGAGGTGATCAAAAGAAGACTTTCCTTATTTGGATAATACTACTTCCGAAATTTAAAGGTTTCCTTCTTAAAACCTTTTGAAAAGGTTATAAATAATTTCGGTCCTGTTCTTGTTCATGCAATATCAAGCTCACCACAAAATAACCCTATGATATTGTACAATGCTCTCTCCTTATGTAGAGAGTGAGGAAGACTTAACAGAAGAAATTTCGGATGTAATTAACTCCTGTTGTTTTGTGTCTCGTTTGAAAGTACTACATATTATTTCTTTCTTAGTGAAGGAAAGAGAATGTAGTGATGTTGTATGTGACTTTTGAGTGGAAAAGATTGCGAGAATTCTCGAGTCAAGCTCCACATATTTTGAGAAAGGAAAATATGAACTATGTTCTGAATATTGTTCTTTTCTTATCAAGACAACTCTCTAAAAAATCATTGCTTCGAGCCTGTTCGAAGGAACAATGGAACTCATTGGGAGAAGAGATTTACTCAAAGATGATATTGCTGCTGCTAAGATGGGAATCTATGGCTATGAACATCGTATAGCTAATCATTGGTGGCCTGAAGATTATGCAGAATATAGAAGAGGGTTAGATTACTGTAAAAGAAATCTAACAGAAGCTGAGAACCTGCTGAAGGAAATCTCTGAAAAGGCATGCAAAGCAAAAATAAGATTAAATTATTATTTAAAATTAGGCTACTCAATGTATTAATAATTGTGTAAGGCCTAGTTAAATAAAACTATCATTATTTATGAATAAAATTATTATTTTATAATTTTTGTGTGATAGTTACCGATTACATAGCCTGTGAATGAATGTTTATATTTTTCCTATGTGTATTCGGTTTATGGGATGTCTGATTTCGGTTTTTAGTAACCTTAATATTCGATCTCATATGAATGTAACCCTTATGATTTGTGTGGCTTTTTGATTTAGCGGGATTAAGTTCTATCCCATGTTGGTAGGCTTTATCAAAGGATCATAAGGTGTTCCGATTGAAACTCATATGTGAAAATTCACAATATGTTGAATCAATTTGTGTTTACATGAGTTGTCTTTAGCATAACATATGTGTTTCTGGTTTTCAAATTTTGCTATTGGCACGCATTAGTTAAAAACGATTCAACCTTTCTCTGATAAAGGTTGCTTTTGTTGTTGTTCTTTTGTTCTTGCGAGAGGATGACAACACACTGGGGGAGAGTTCTTATTTGAACTTGCGCTTAATGATATATCTTTCTGGGGAGAAGAGGCTGCGGAATTTGAGGTAAAAAAATTGTTAGTTATTCCTTGACAAGAAGAACTAGTTAACTAACCTAGTGTTTGTATTTTCTGAAGGGAAAGGTCTAAGTTATTGTTTGAATAATTAGAGCCTGATGAGAAAAATAAAGTTAATTCTGATCTTTATTTTGGTCTTATCGAAATAAGTGATTGTACATACGCAATCGGTCTAACAAGGGAATTAAGTTTCTTAGTCGATTTGTTAGACTATTAGGGAAAATTTCTTCAGGCAATTGTTTTCTTGATAACATATTAAAACTAAATTACTTTGTAGTTTCGGTTTTAATATTGGTTATCTAAAGTGGAATGTGAAACCTCCGTGCTTAACTCTTATAGGTTGTTTACAAGTCTTTTGGATTTGTAAGATCCTTTCGGTTTGTCCTTTATTTGCTCGAACCTTTGTCATTTTGTGACAAAAATGGGGATAAATATATGGAGTAAACAAGTTATTTTTAAATCACTAAGGAATGGACAATTGTGCTTAAACATTATATCTAACGAAAGAGTAAAGCATTAACTAAGGGGGGGAAACATATCATATTGTTGTGTAGTAATTCTTACTACAAAAGAGGAATAACAAATATGTTCAGATTGAATATTTACCTAGATTACTTTAAGGGGGAGTAAAAACTTTTGTTATTCAAATGTCAACAACGACATTTATTGATTGAATATATGCATGATATTGTGCTATTGAAACTTGGAATCAAGCGTATAAAGAATGAGTTATTTTTTAATTCGTTTACCTCCATATGTAGTAAGAGTTTTGTCACTAAAATTGACAAAGGGGGAGATTGTTAGAGCATAGCTCGGTTGAACTCACCAAGCGTCTGTATGTCAAGTTTGGTTGTCATATTTTAGTATCAAAACTCAGAGTCGCTTGATTAAATACTAGAGTCAACTTTTTTTAGGTTATACTAGAAAGTCTAAGAATGTTGAGAAATACAAGTATTACTCCGAAGACCTGAAGAATGTGAAGAAGTGACGAACTACAATGACAACATCATCCTTCCACTTGAGGTTAGTAATATTGACTTGAACTGTTTCATTCCTAACGTATCTTTCAAGTTGTGTTATATTGAAAACATAACTGCGAAGCTGTATATACTGTACATATTGTATATTAATCTAGTGATGTGACATGATCATAATAGTATGATCATAGTATTAAGGAATTAGACTACGAAGTATAACGTTTATCTTTTGAACTTCGTAGATATGGCATCGACATAATCTTGTATATATTGTTATGATTATGTGAATGGGTTATGGTGAAGATTTCATCATGGGAAACAATGTTTCACATTTGTTTAAAAAAAGTATATTTCTGAACTTGTTCCGTGAATCGAAAAGGAAATCAATAGGATTATTGGTCCGGCTATTCATTGCAAATCTTTGGATGACCAATATGTGTGAGATGGTAGAACTGATCTTAACTTAGGTTATATATCTTGGTATAACGAATCACAATGCCTGACTTATGGTTTGGTATGACCGGTTTTTGTTAATTGGTGTAGCCGATCCTAAGTAATCACCATGTGATGGTATGATCGATCCTTGTAATTGGTGTGACCGATCCTAGTAATTGGTGTAACCGATCATGAGTGTATGTGACCGATCCTTGTAATTGGTGTAACCGGTCCTGGTAACTGGTGTGACCGAGCACAAGTAATACCATGTGTAGATGGAACCGATCCTTGTAACCGGTGTAACCGATCCTAGCGACTGGTGTGACCGATCACAAGTGTTTCCATAATTAGGTATAACCGATCCTAGTGATTGGTAAAACCGATTGAACCCATGTATGTGATTTTGTATTTGATCAGTCACATAGTAGCCTTGGAAAACAGGTTAACCAATTCTAAACTTGTTTGGAAGTGCGGTATAATCGATTCCAAGAATGCAAATCCATGTAAATATGAAATAAGGATTTGCAGTGAAAAAGGTGTCAACATACTTTGAACACGAGCAGTAACTCTTATCATATATTGTTCAAAGATATTCCTTGGTACTCAAGGTGATCCTGTGCCGAAATAAATTAATAATTTTTTAATTAAGGTTTTTGGTTTTATATGTTTTAATTACCAACAATTAATGCATATCTCTAGATAATAAAAATTAGTAATGTGCATTTACTAATTGGAGATTTTCTACTGAGAGATTTCGGAAATATTGGACAAACATTTATTGGAATTAGGAAAACCGAATTTTGCCATTCATTGCATATCTTGAGAATACTTTCGGTTTTGGAAATTCCTTGGTGTCCAAACATCCTTGGTTTATAAATACCTAAGTTCACATTTTTATCAAACTATCCTAAGAGCCAGGAAAACTTCATTTCTTGTTGTTTCTGGTGGAGCCGTCTATTCGGAGAGGAAAGTATCCTAATTAGGTGAAATCTCTTACGACCGCTCGTTTAAAGACTTCTGTGGGATCAAGAAGCTCTACGAGTACCATTGGTGGGAAACTAGATAATTGCAGTGTTATTAGTTTTCGATTGAATTGATTAACTAATGGTTGTTGAAACTTTGATTGCACCTAGTTTGTTTATGCTTGAGAATCTTCTCTTCTGATATAAGATTCACTCAAAGTAGATCAGAGTATCGACGGGATCTTTAGAACTGTTTTTAAATCTATAGACATCTTGTGATAATCGATTGTTAACATACTCTGTTCTGTATGTGATTGATCACAAGAGATTCAAGTGGTGTTGTGCAGGTTATTGAAGATAAAAGAAGATTTGAAGACGAAGAAGATTTCTTATTGGTTTTCGTATCTTGTGAATTGTGTGCACAAACCTTGATCGGCTGGGATCCAACTAGAATCGGATTGATTCCATTGATTAGTTGCGTGAGATCGATAAGTCCATCGATTGAAGACTAAGATCTACTGAGGAGAGCTTGGAGGAACTTCATCAACAAAAGGAATATGGAGACTAAAACTTATCTATCACTCAGAAGTCTATTCTATTATATCTCCTATTGAGACTAAGTCGTATAGCTATATAGACTTTTACATTATACATATTTGATATTTCGAGCTGAGTTTAACTCGTTTATATCTTTCTCGAAATATGTTTTGGAAAGCTTTATTCTTTAACTACGTTCATCATTTTTCTTGACGAGTTTAGTTGGAAACAATTTATTTGTTGGAAACTAAATAATGAGTCAAAAGATGATCATGTGAAAATTTCCTTGAAACATCTTACATGATTTGTGTGAGACAGTCGTTTGATGTAGACTCAAAATGTTTCGTATTGATCATTCGATCACTTGAAAATTACTTATAAGCTAATAGTTTGCGTGAGACAGCTATTGTCGTCTTCTAAGGATGTTTCAATGATTGAAATGGGAGTTTAGAACAAATAACCATTTTTTGGATATAGCACGGTATTCATACTAGTATGCAAACTGTTGTAGTATGATTTGTTTCCGGGAACCAAGTTTGCATACCAGTATGCGAACGGTTTTAACTGTCAAAGTACGGGAACCAAGTTTGTGTACCAGTATGCGAACGGTTTCACCTGAGTTAGGTCCGGTACGACAGTATGCATACCCGTTTGCGAACTGTCGGACGTGACCAAAGTCTGGAACTCTAGTTTGCGTACCCGTTTGCAAACTAAGTTGTAAGTTCTAAAATCGGCTAAGTATGATTTCATACTCATGAACAAATACATTTATAAATTAGGGAATGCAATCTTTGCAAATCGTGGCTAAATGTTCATAAATTGATTCTTTTGAATCAATCCGATTTTGTTTCAATTGTGTCTTGTATACTTCTATGAGAATATAAACAATTGAACAACTCTATGAGTGACACAATTAGATTCATTTGATTATCATTTGATCTAGAAGTGTTAGATGAATGTGGTTAATACAAAAGTGTTCATATGGCTAACTTCGGTTAATTGTTATTAAGCCAACTCAATATACACGTTTAGGTACGGTTACCCATATCTAAATGAAGGTGTTGATGGTGGTTTTTATTTTAGGGCTAAAACCGTAAAACCCTAAATTTATGTACTCTTGTTCTGCAAAGAAGTAAGAGATATTTAAAGCTAATGAGCGCCTACGCCACTCTGCTTACAATGTGTACCGAGTAATTCAATATATTTACATACAAAATTTAATTAGAATAATGTTGATTGCAAAATCACAAATACTCTGTGGATTTTTTTTGAGCTCCTGCTTGCATTATTTATTAATGCAGGGTTTACTGAGCGTCTATCTTACGCCGTGTTCCTAGCTGAACTCTTAAATACTGATGTTAAATTTATGTTCATTCCCAGCTGAAAAGCATGAATTTCCTTAATGTTCATATTAAGATGCGCATAAAATGCACTGCAAGTCGTGCCACCTAGAACGGACGTGCTACTTACAAGAGTAGCCAAAAATTAATAATTTTGTGTCGATGTACAAAATTCACTAAAAATTGATTAATCTTGTGTTGTCTCACAAAAATCAATTTTGATCTAATTTTGTGTCAGCTTGCAAAAAATAGGTTTTCGCCCTAAAACGGATCCTACTCGATTCCTCGATTCCCATTGGTCGAGACCAAACCTATGCAAGCTAGGGAACTAAGCTATCATGTAGCTAGTAGGAGTATAATCCGACCAAAGGTTGGAAAATAAAAAAGAAAGGAAACCGCGACTAAGATGGAAAGTAACGGAGGGAGGTGTGACCTTGCAACTTAGCCGGTCGATTTGCCCTAGATGGCGCCCCTCTTTACCGACCGGCCACGCCCCACGTTGCTATCCGCAGGTCCTTCTTTCCCACTGAGTAGTCAGATTGCTCCAAAGTTTTAACCAACACTTTTAATTAAAAGTGGAAGTAGGTAAGTCGACGTGCTTACAATCCTTAAGAAAATAGATCTTGGCCGTCCAAGACAGTCACAAGTTGATCACCGCCATACGACTTAGTAAACTCCGTTAGTGAAAAGACGAGGGTACCCAAATATACCACAATCTTAAAATTTTCCACCTATAAGTCCTCTTACCGAAAGTGATTGTCTATGGACTGAGTCGAGACAATACAACGAATAGGAATTCACACTTTGTGTGATCGTCTATGGATACGATATCGAGACAATACAACAATCAATGTGTGATTACTTGATAATAGGTTAAGACTTAACCAAACTCTATAGGATCACTATCAAGTAATACATTGTTAATGTTTGTGTAATTTACTATAAATTATAATGACAACAATTATAATTGCGGAAAACAAAATTAAATGACACATCAAGATTTTGTTAACGAGGAAACCGCAAATGTAGAAAAACCCCGGGACCTAGTCCAGAATTGAATACTCTCAGAATTAAGTCGCTATACAAAATCAAACCAACTTCGTATAGTTGAGACCAAATAACTAAACCTATAGTTCACATAGTTTCTTCAGTATCCCTGTGCTTCCGACATTCAATAAGTGCACGCACTGGAACAATTACTTTGGTTCGTATTCCAAACAGTAAAGGAACAACAACTCTGTTCGGTAACAACTCTCTTCAATCTCAGTGATATGAGTTAGACAAAGGCTCTTCTGTTTAATCCAATAAACTCCTTTGTCGGTTTTAGATCTATCTATCCAACAACTACCAAAGTAGCAGAGTTTAGATTTTGCAATCAATAATAGGATCTACCAAGATACTAAATACTGATGCCCATCTACGCAACTAATCAATCAAGTCTATCAAGATAAACCGATTATAGTTGGATCCCAGCCGATCAAGTTTTGTGCACAACAAAGATTATGAAACCAATAAAAAATCTTCTTTGTCTTCAAATCTTCTTAAATCTTCAATAAACACCTGCACACCACAACTTGAATATCTTGTGATCAATAACGCACAGAACGGAGTCTGTTAACAATGGATTACAACAAGACGTCTTTAGATTTACAAACAGTTCTAAAGATCCCGTCGACACTTCGATCTAGTTAGAGGGAATCTTATATCAGAAGAGAAGATTCAAAAGAATAAACAAACTAGGTGCAATCAAAGTTCAACAACCGGTAGTCAATCAAATCAAATCGAAAATTAATAATACTGCAATTATCTAGTTTCCCACCAATGGTACTCGTAGAGCTTCTTGATCCCATAGAAGTCTTTAAACGAGCGGTCGTAAGAGATTTCGCCTAATTAGGTTACTTTCATCTCCGAATAGACGGCTCCACTAGTAAAAACACAACAAGGTAGTTTTGCTGGCTCTTAGGATAGTTTGCTCGAGATGCAAATTTGGGTATTTATAGACCAAGGAAGTTTGGAACAAAGGAATTTCCAAAACCGAAATATTCTTAAGATATGCTATATTTCCAAAATCGGTTTTCATAATTCCTGGAAATGCTCTATCCAAAATTAACCGAAATCCTACTAGAAAATCTCCAATTACTAAATGAACATTACCAATTTTTATTTTCCAGAGATATGTATTTTAATTGCTGGTAATTAAAAGCATATAAAATTAACAGCCTTAATTAAAAGATTCTCAACTTATTTCGGTCCGGGATCTCCTTGAGTTATTAAGGAATATCTTTGAACAATAAAAGATAAGAGTTACTGAAAATGTTCAAAGTATGTCGACATCTTATTTCTTTGTAAATACTTTTTCATATTTACAATCTTGGAACCGATTATACCATACTTCCAAACAAGTTTAGAACTGGTTCATCTGATTTCAAGAACTATGTAATTGATCAAATATCAAACACTAATCATGGGTTTATGGTTCTACCAAACACAAGGATCGGTTATACCTTAATATGGTTATTGGGATCGGTTACATCAGTTACCAGGATCGGTTACATCAATTACCAGGACCGGTTACCATATTCTCATGGTATTACTTGTGATCGGTCACACCAGTTACCAGGATCGGTTACACAAATTACCAGGACCGGTTACACCAATTATAAGGATCGATGACACACTCTTTTGTGATCTGTCACACCAATTACTAGGGCCGGTTACACCAATTACTAGGATCGGTCACACCAATTACAAATATCGATCATACAATCTTAGGTGATTACTTAGGATCGTTTGCACTAATAAAAGTCATACCAATACATAAGTCAGGCATTGTGACTAGCTTTACCAAGATACATAACAAGTTATGATCTGTTCTACTAACTCACACATATTGGTAATCCAAAGAAATGCAATAAATAACAATACCAATAAGCCTAGCGATTTCCCTTTCGATTCATAAAACAAGTTCATGAATGTACTTCCTTTAAACGAATGTAAACATTATTTCCTAAGACGAAATCTTCACCCATACCCATACACATAATCACAATAGCATTCATACGATTATGTCGATGTCTTATATACGAAGTTCAAAAGATAAGCATTATACTTCGTATTCTAATTCCTTAACACTATGTCTACCAGAGTATAATCATTCACAGCTTCGCAGTTATGTTTTCAATATAGCACGACTTGAAAGATACGTTAGGAATAAAACAGTGCAAGTCACAATATTACTAACCTCAAGAGGAAGGATGATGTCGTCGATGTAGCTTGTTACTTCTTCACATTCTTCAAGTCTTCGAGTAATACTTGTATGTCTCATAATCCTAATCTTTCTAGCCAAAATATACGAAGTTGTCTCTAGTACATAATCAAGCGACTCTATAAATGAGTTTTGATTCACTAAAGTATGACAACCAAACTTGACATACCAACGCTTGGTGGGTTCAACCGAGCTATGCTCTAACAATCTCCCCCTTTGTCAATTTTAGTGACAAAACTCTTACAATCATATGGATAAACAAATTACAAAAATTCATTATACATACGCTTGATTCCAAGTTTCAACAGCATAATAACCTGCATATATTCAATCCATAAATGTCGTTGTTGACATTTAAATAACAAATCTAATACTCCCCCTAAAGGTAAGATAGGTATATTTTCAATCTGCACATCTTTGTTATTTCCCATTTGTAGTCCAAATAACTACAATCAACATATGATATGTTTCTCCCCCTTAGTCAATGCTTTACTCTTTCGTTAGATATAACGTTTAAGCACATTTGTACTTTCCTTAGTAATTATAAATTACTTTTTTGCTCCATATATTTCTCCCTCTTTTTGTCACAAAATGACAAAAGTCCGAGCAAATACCAAACTGAAAGGATCTTACAATTTAAAAGAATTGTACAACCTATAAGAGTTAAGCACGAAGGTTTCACATACCATTTTAGACAACCAATATCAAAACCAAAACTACAAGTAATTTGGTTTTAATATGTTATCAAGGAAACAATTTCCCGAAGCAATTTTCCCTAATAGTTTAACAAATTGACTAAGAAACTTAGTTCCTTGCTAAACCGATTGCACAAATACAATCGCTTATTTCGATAAGGCCAAAATAAAGATAAAAATTAACTTTATTTTTCTCATCAGGCTCTAATTTTTCAGATAATAACTTAAACCTTAAACTTTAGACAAGACAAATACTAGGTTAGTTAACTAATATTTCTTGTCAAGGCATTCAATTAGACTTGAATAACCGAATCATTTACTTTTGATAAGTCTAACTAAGATCAAAATTAACTTAGTTTCTCTTATCCAGAATCGAATTGGACTAAACAAATGATCCCGTATTTTGTTAAGCCATAAACAATACATACAAACCAAACAAATTGACTTGCACAATTATTTCTCTTAACCGGAAGCAATTGAAACAAACATATACATTAAAGCACCGCAATTGCACCAAAATTTCGTTAAGTCTAAAACAATCGATACCAAACAATAAAGAAAGATATCAAACCAGTTTTTCTTAACCAGAAACAATTGAATCACACACACACACATACATCCATACATTCATAATGGAATACACATCAATTGTACCGAATTTTGTTAAGCAAAAGCAAAATATATGCAATAAACTCAAGCTTTTCTTAAACAGGAAAACGATTAACTAACAAATTCGTTACCTCAAATTCCGCATCCTCTTCTCCCCATTGTGTTGTCATTCTCTTGCAAAAATATAAGAACAACAACAAAAGCAACCTTTACCAGAGAAAGGTTGAAATGGTTTTAACTATTACGTGCCAATAGTAATAAGCTAAAACCAAAAATTCATATGTATACTATATACACAACTTATGAACAATAAATTGATAATAGTATAATCGTGACTCACATATGAAATTAATCGTCATCATCCTTTTATGATTATTTGATTAAGCAACCCAATAGGTTAGATATGAAATCCTCTAAATCAAAAGTCACAAAATCATAAAAAGGTAACCGATATGAGACCTAATTATCTCATACAATGATGACAACACGGAGATACATTCATTTGATCAAGAACGTTTAGCACAATTTTATGAATGTCACGAGTATTAAAACTTATCATTCGAGTGTCATCATTGTGACTATCTTTTGATACCTCCCTGGTTGTCTTTAGAGAATACTTTGGACTCCATTTAGAAATGGGTTTTACAGGAGAAGCTTTATTCTTCCTATTATTTCCTCCTGAAATCTTTGACGAATCTCTTGAGGAAACATTAGGGTAACTGAAATGTTGAAAACTCTGAGAATTAACCTTTCTCCAATTTGGAACATCAGATCTTGTCTTTACAAAGTTATCTCTCCTTTTATTGTTTAAGCGATAATGAGAAAACTTTGTAGAATCCTGATAAGCAAACTTTGAACTATCATTATAATAATTCTTTTGCTTATTTTTAGATGATGACCTGATTTAGCACGAGGAGCATTATTGAGTTCGGCCAATTTTGCATAAATGCCTGCATCTATGGCGTTCTCATTCCTTTTACGGAATCTGCATCCTCTTTCCAAGTGTCCTTTATTTCCACAATAAAAGCAATTCTTAGTAACACACGAATCATGAGGCTTAGTGTTACTTTGTTGTGAATCCACTTGTATTGGAGTTTGACGGATTTTACGTTTTCCATCATTTGCTGAAGATGAAGTTGCTACAGATTTTTCTTTTATGGAAGAGCAATCTTTTGTAGCAACTTTTGAAGAAATTTCTTCAGCAAAGTCTTTAGGTTTTACAAACTTTGTCTCCTGTTCAGCATTCAAAGTTTGCTTACCTTTGTAGCCCAATCCTCGTGTGTCATGAGGAGCTTTAGTTGCCTTCAATATTGAGTCAAGTTGTTTTGTGCTACTATCGAACTTTTTCAAGTCCGCTTTTAGACCCATATTCTCTTTTTCCAACATTGTTATTTTTTCGAGAGCATTATCTAGATCAACTTTAAATTTTTCAACTTGAATTTCGAGATTTTCATAAATAGTAGATTTACTTACCTCAATGTTTTTTAGGTTCTCTAACTCCATATGTAGTTTTTCTTCTCGATCATGACCTTCTTCAATTTGTTTTCTGTAACTTTCCAAGACTTCAAGTTAAGTTTGACCATCGCTTACACGTTCTATATCCTTATATAGGATATCAAGTTCTTTTTTTAGATATTCATTCTCTTTACAAAGTCTATCACATTCAAGTGCCTTTGACTCTGGAGTTACTTCAGTATCCTTTTCAGGTGTGTATTCAACAGTTGCAGTGAAAGCTTTGTTCTCTTGATCCTTGGAACAATTAGAGCTATCACCATCATTTTGTTCTCTATTCTCTACACATTTCTGTGATTTTTGAGAAGGAGAAGATGCGTCTTTAGAAGATCTCCTTTTCTTTTGTCTTAATAACTTTCTAAATTGTCGTGTAATATCTTCACTACAATTCACAGTTTGTGTCTCACAAGAATTTTCTACTGAAGGACTAGTCTTAGTCACATCTTTAAGGGTAATACCCTCTTCATTCTTGGATTGATATTCAAGGTCTAACATCTTTAATTTACCAACTAGAGCACTTTTAGATAGTGTGGAAAGATCATTTTCTTCCATGATGGCATGCTTTTCATATTCGTATCTTGGTGGTAAATACCTTAGAGTTTTACACACAATATCCTTATCTGAAATAGTTTTTCCTAAAGCGTAAGAGGCATTAACTATTTCAGAAAGTTTTTGGTCAAACTCATCAAAGGTATCTTCTTCATCCATACGAAGGTTTTCCCATTTATAAGATAGGGTTTGAAGCCTAGCTTCCTTTTCAGAGGCATTCCCTTCAGATACGATATTAAGAATATCCCAAGCCTCCTTTGATGTTTTACACGTTGTTACATGATGATGGAGGTCTCGAGTTAAAGCATGAATAATGGCATTCAATCCATCGTAATTTTTCTTCGAAATAAATGTTTCTTCATTATTGAACTCCTTTAATTCCTTTAGTCTAAACTTAGTGGTTGAGTTGTTGACCAGTACTTTCTGGTGTTCATATCCATCAATAACTAAAACCCAAGTGTTAAAGTCACGAGATTGAAGAAAAGATTGCATTGCCATTTTCCACCATAGATAGTTTGAGCCATCAAACCCTATCGGTACGTTAAATGAATCAACCATTTGATTCAAAACTTATAGGTTGGATCACGCCAAACACAGATTGTTAGATCTTTTCGTGTTTACCTGCTCTGATACCAATTGAAAAGACGAGGGTACCCAAATATACCACAATCTTAAACTTTTCCACCTATAAGTCCTCCTACCGCAAGTGATTGTCTATAGACTGAGTCGAGACAATACAAAGACTTAGTATTCACACTTTGTGTGATCGTCTATGGATACGATATCGAGACAATACAACAATCAAAGTGTGATTACTTGATAATAGGTTAAGACTTAACCAAACTCTATAGGATCACTATCAAGTAATACATAGTTAATGTTTGTGTAATTTACTATAAATTATAATGACAACAATTATAATTGCGGAAAACAAAACTAAATGACAAAACAAGATTTTGTTAACGAGGAAACCACAAATGCAGAAAAACCCTGGGACCTAGTCCAGAATTGAATACTCTCATAATTAAGCCGCTATACAAAATCAAACTAACTTCGTATAGTTGAGACCAAGAACCTAAACCTATAATTCACCTAGTTTCTTCAGTATCCATGCGCTTCCGACATTCAATAAGTGCACGCACTGGAACAATTACTTTGGTTCGTATTCCAAACAGTAAAGGAACAACAAATCTGTTCGGTAACAACTCTCTTCAATCTCAGTGATATGAGTTAGACAAAGGCTCTTCTGTTTAATCATATAAACTCCTTTGTAGGGTTTAGATCTATCTATCCAACAACTACCAAAGTAGTAGAGTTTAGATTTTGCAATCAATAATAGGATCTACCAAGATACTAAATACTGATGCCGATCTACGCAACTAATCAATCAAGTCTATCAAGATAAACCGATTATAGTTGGATCCAAGCCGATCAAGTTTTGTGCACACCAAAGATTATGAAACCAATAAGAAATCTTCTTTGTCTTCAAATCTTCTTAAATCTTCAATAAACACCTGCACACCTGAATCTCTTGTGATCAATAACGCACAGAATGGAGTCTGTTAACAATGGATTATCACAAGACGTCTTTAGATTTACAAACAGTTCTAAAGATCCCGTCGACACTTCAATCTAGTTAGAGTGAATCTTATATCAGAAGAGAAGATTCTCAAAAACAAACTAGGTGTAATCAAAGTTCAACAACCGTTAGTCAATCAAATCAAATCGAAAACTAATAATACTGCAATTATCTAGTTTCCCACCAACGGTACTCGTAGAACTTCTTGATACCATAAAAGTCTTTAAACGAGGGGTCGTAAGAGATTTCGCCTAATTATGGTACTTTCCTCTCCGAATAGACGGCTCCACCATTAAAAACACAACAAGGTAGTTTTGCTGGCTCTTAGGATAGTTTGCTCGAGATGCAAACTTGGGTATTTATAGACCAAGGAAGTTTGGACACCAAATAATTTCCAAAACCGAAATATTCTTAAGATATGAAATATTTCCAAAATCGGTTTTCATAATTCCTGGAAATGCTCTATCCAAAATTAACCGAAATCCTACTAGAAAATCTCCAATTAGTAAATGCACATTACCAATTTTTATTTTCCAGAGATATGCATTTTAATTGCTGGTAATTAAAAGCATATAAAATTAACAGCCTTAATTAAAAGATTCTCAACTTATTTCGATCCGGGATCTCCTTGAGTTATTAAGGAATATCTTTGAACAATAAAAGATAAGAGTTACTGAACATGTTCAAAGTATGTCGACATCTTATTTCTTTGTAAATCCTTTTTCATATTTACAATCTTGGAACCGATTATACCACACTTCCAAACAAGTTTAGAACTGGTTCTTCTGATTTCCAAGAACTATGTGATTGATCAAATATCAAACACTAATCATGGGTTTACGGTTCTACCAAACACAAGGATCGGTTCTACCTTAATATGGTTATTGGGACCGGTTACATCAGTTACCAGGATCGGTTACATCAATTACCAGGACCGGTTACCATATTCTCATGGTATTACTTGTGATCGGTCACACCAGTTACCAGGATCGGTTACACCAATTACCAGGACCGATTACGCCAATTACAAGGATCGATTACACACTCTTTTGTGATCGTTCACACCAATTACTAGGATCGGTTACACCAATTACTAGGATCGGTCACACCAATTACAAATATCGATCATACCATCTTAGGTGATTACTTAGGATCGGTTGCACTAATAAAAGTCATACCAATACATAAGTCAGGCATTGTGACTAGCTTTACCAAGATACATAACAAGTTATGATCGGTTCTACTAACTCACACATATTGGTAATCCAAAGAAATGCAATGAATAACAATACCAATAAGCCTAGCGATTTCCCTTTCGATTCATAAAACAAGTTCATGAATGTACTTCCTTTAAACGAATGTAAACATTATTTCCTAAGACGAAATCTTCACCCATACCCATATACATAATCACAATAGCATTCATACGATTATGTCGATGTCTTATATACGAAGTTCAAAAGATAAGCATTATACTTCGTATTCTAATTCCTTAACACTATGTCTACTAGAGTATAATCATTCAAATCTTTGCAGTTATGTTTTCAATTAGCACGACTTGAAAGATACGTAAGAAATGAAACAGTTTAAGTCACAATATTACTAACCTCAGGAGGAAGGATGATGTCGTCGATGTAGCTTGTTACATCTTCACATTCTTCAAGTCTTCGAGTAATACTTGTATGTCTCATAATCCTAATCTTTCTAGCCTAACTTATATGAAGTTGTCTCTAGTATATAATCAAGCGACTCTTAATTGAGTTTTGATTCACTAAAATATGACAACCAAACTTGACATACCTACGCTTGGTGGGTTCAACCGAGCTATGCTCTAACAGTTAGCTAACCCTAGGTCTTGCGAACATGACCGAACAAGTCCCACTCTACTTACCGGTGGGCCTACTTCTATTTCAGCCAATTAGAGTAGGCTATTCGCGCGGTTTAAAAGTGCTTTCAACAAGTTTAAGACTGCACATGGCAGTCTTAAATCCATCGTGGCCGTCCAACTTCGTCAGCCTAATCGACTGGCTTAGATTTTATTTTAGGCGACCAATGAGGTGCTGTCGTGATCACCGGCGACTCGCCTTTAGTCTCGGCCAATCACGTTGCTCCTAACTTGCCAGTAACACCTCAAACCGATCACCCAAAGTGGGTTGGTCACACGGCTTTAAAATCCTTGGATTCGACTAACGGCAGTACGTGGCTGTCGCAAAACGATCTCGGCCGTCCAACTTGGCTAGCCGAATCGACCGGCCTAGATCTGATTCTGGGCGACCAATAAGGTGTCGTCATAATCGCCGGCCGCCCCTCTTCCATGAGGACTGATCGACTTGTCCTCAACCTACCCAAGTGGCTCTTGGAAGTTGCTCAAAGTAGGTTGGCCACGCTACTCATAAGAGTCTTAAATAGTTAACGATAATCAACAACTGCCGTAAATCATCTCAACCATCCAACTTTGCTAGATGACTTAGCCGGCTTAGATCCAATCTTAGGCGACCAATGGGACGCCATGATTGCTGTCAGTTGCTCCTCTTCTTCATGAGTCAGTCATGCTGTCTTAAGTTGATTTACTTGGCCGCCAATCGTTCGACCAAAAAGGCTTGTTACTCCCCTAACAGCGGCACTTCATATATATCGACTTAATTTGAGCTGCTTGCTTAGAAGCTGCTTTACATGCATCGATTATAAACGATATTTCTTAAATATCAATTTAATAAATAATTTAATTATTTGGCCTAAATGCACCTTATTCTATTTCTGAGTGTTAACTCACACCAAGTTTCATTTACACAACTTGACTTATCACACATGACCACCTACCGCTTATCCTGCGCGTGATTGGTCGAAATTATCAGGTCTTGCCAGCAAGACCCACTCAGCAACTACCATGAAAGACTTGTTCCACTCTTCATGTAACTTGCTCCATGTTTCCTTCGAAAATACTCGAGACATCAAACATGTCACAAACTGGGGGATGCTCATTAGGGTATTGGTCTGGCGGTTTACAGCGTGCGACGTCAACACGTCCATTACGAGAAAGTGCCAGGAATGGCGGGCAGTTGATGGAAGTAAGGAGTAGTGGGTGTAAAACCAACCAGTCTTTCCTTCATGACAGGGACATGGTTCTCACCATTTTTACACGATCCCCACTTCTCCACCACTCAACTAACCTCACTTACTACGAGATCAGTGTGTTCAACTATGACTTGTATAAATAGATTTTCAATCTATTTCAACCAACAACAATTTTTGGTTATCAACACAAGTACTCAGAAACCATCTGTAACTTACAGCTTACACTTTGCAAGCAGTAACTGCATTTTAATACAAGTCATACACAACTACACCTTACAGAGTTCATCACTATGATCTCAACACTTTCTCTGCTTCCCTCCCTAAGATCAACCCTTCTCCTTCTTTTGTTACCGAATATAATCTGGAACAGCCATTTCTTGGTTTAGGCCAGAGTCTTACAGATTGATCTCTCGAATCTAAAGTACTCATATGCAACATATTTTTTTAGGGTTTGAATTCGTTTCTCATCGATACACCCAATTTACCATTTTCAGCAGAATCAGTTTTTACCCTACTACAAATTGGCGACCACAGTGGGAGATTAATCTCTTGGTTGCAAAATCAATTTCTCAATTTTCATTTCAATTCTCTCAATTTCAAAATGGTGGATCTTAGGTCTGGATCAGTAACAAATCCTGATCTACTGGCGCTTACAATACTCCTGGCGCCACTATTCCTGCTGACAACAATGTACCACCCACCGGTACTATCAGTGCATCCCACGGTGTTACATCTTCTACGAAAAACATTGTTGGTGCTGGTAATACCTCCTTGGGTGTTACACCTCATGTTACCAGAGCCAGAGCTGCTGCTACCCTTCCTAATGTTTCTTCGAGCATGATATCTCTAATCACCACTAGGGCTACTACCACTCCTCTATCAGGATGGGAGGCTGGAGGAGCCATAGGAAACCAACCTACTATTACCATTGTCGATTTAATGGAAAGACAAGAAGTTCTTGCTAAAGCTCAGACAGACATGGCTACAACTTAGAAAGAAGTACTCGCTTTTCTCAAGACCCTAACAGAGCGGCTACCACAAGAGCCGCGTCAACCTCAAACAGAGCCAGCAAGGAATACTTTCATGACTCCTGGTGCAAGCACTTCAACAGGGCGTGCTTTTGTAGATGAAGAAGCTCGTGTCGCTCCAGAACGGCCATCAGAAATGATACAGCAATCCAATTTAATCACACGTGAGGATCTGGAACGACTTCTCCAAAATTGAGGCAAAGAAAATCCGGAAACCATACATCAGCATCAACCTCCTTACCCTACTGATGTGCAAAGAGTTCATCTTCCAAGAGGATATACCTCGGGGGGGGGGCGCCGCCCCCATCAATTTTCCCTTTATGACGGTACTGGTAATGCTCGTGAGCACTTTTCTCGTTTCCTGGAATTGTTAGGAGAGCATGAATACAACCATGTCCTTCGCCTGAAAGAATTCTCAAAATCACTTACTAGAAGAGCATACACCTGGTACAACAACATTGCGCCAAACAACATAACCAATTGGTGTGCGATGGTTAACGCTTCCTACAAGAAATATTTCTTTATGTCTGAGCAAATAACTCTATCATACTTGGGAAGAATGTTTCAGCGATACAATGAGCATCCAAATGATTATGTCAAGAGATTCAAAATTCAGGCATTAGATTGTCACGATCCAAATGTGACTGAACAACAACTGGTGGAATTATGCATCAATTTCATGGTACCTGTATATCACGCTTTGCTGGAAAACCTGCATTTTCAGACATTCTCTGAACTCCATGAAGCTGCCAAACGCTCAGCTACAACAACACCTTCCTTGCTGGAAAGAACCAGGCCCGCCAGGAATGAAGATGCATGTAAAACTCGAGGAAGTAAATGTCTCATCAACAAACAATACAATACTCAACCCTCTGTAAGCGTGGTGGGTGAAGGAGGAAAGGGAAAGGCTCCATCCGCGGAACAACAACCCAAACGTGCGACACCAGCACAACAGACAACTCAACCTTGGAAAGCTGCGACTAAGACTCCTGCACAGCAACAAGAAACAGGAAAGGCTGCTTTGAACTTGCCATTTTCAATCGAAGAGATAATTTTGCTCTTGGAGGCATGGATTCAAGATGATGCTATCAGCATACCTCCTATCAGACGCCCGCCAACTGAGAAAGAAATAGAAGATCCCAAATACTGTCGTTACCATAGGTTCATCAATCACCCCATCAGTGACTGCAAAAAATTGAAGCACTTTTTCAAAGAGAAGGTGGATGCAGGAGAGTTTCAACTAGGCACCGAGGGAGTTCACAGAGATCCTCTTCCTGTTAGGAGCTGCACGCTTTCTGGAGACTCCATCCACAAAACTGTACAGTATATGATGGAGCATTTATGTGAGATTCTCTATTTATCCAAGGCGCAACGTCAAGACATGTTCGCAGCTCTCAATCGTGTCATGTCAGGCAAATGATTGTTTTCAGTGGAAGATGCTCTTAAACCCCAACCTCTCCGGGAGGATGTGGCTAGTATGTGTAACTGGGGACTCCTAACCACTGCTCACCTCAAAGGCGTTGGGTTCGAGAGCACACTTATTTATGCAGCCTATGACTTTAACATTATCATTATCAAAACTATGAAGGATGCAGGAATTTCAAAGCAAGAAGCTGCTCACTGCCCAACTGTGATCAAAAACTCAGAAGGAGAGTCCAAAGATGCTTACGAGTACATTAACCTCGAAATCAAGGTAGGATATGCCCTAACACACCCCAAATTTCATATTGTTAAGGAGTACCCAAATTATGATATGGTCCTGGGGTGCTCATGGATACATAACAACAAAGCGAAGCTAGGAGTATGTCCTTTGCCAGTGTGTGTACTTGAGAGGATCTCTAATAAGGCGTCAAATCCTGAAGATTATTTTTTATCGTATCGACAACTCGCAGATGTCACATAATTACCTGGAGAGAGTGGAGCAGCATTTGTCCGGAGGTTTCGGACGCAAGTAAGTCTTATCGAAGAACCCTTTTTACAACTGATCACTTTTCACCCCGTCAAGACCTGGGGACTTGATACAATCATCAACCCAGCTGTCGCTAGGCGATGCGAGTGGGATTCCGGTCCTTTCTAATATTTTATCAAATGTTTAGAAGCTATCACGGTCAAGTCCAGAAACCAAGTAGTTATACAATGCCCAAATCCTTTTCAAGTTGGAGATTTGGTATTAAAAATTACTGCTGGTGCACAACCTGCTTCACCAAATTTCCCAGAAGGAGAGGGTACGCCATACCTAGTTGGAGAAATTATTCTGGGAGGCTACTGCAAACTCATTGGTACCGATAAACTAGAAGGAGTAATAATACATTCGATGTGGCTCAAACCTTTCAATGCCTTGAGTGTCATCATTTTCCTAGTGTTTCCCTATTTCATGCAATATTTGTAATTCCTCCAAAATTATTGCACTGGCTTGCATTCATAGTTAGGATTTCAGTTTATCAGTTAATCGAAGCATTATTTCCTTTCATAAAATTACTCATGAATCATTACAAAATCTCAAAATCCTAACAAAACAATTACCTGCTCATTCAAAATCAGAAAATCAAATCATCTCTTATCTTCAGAATCACCTCTGAAAAGAGTCCTGAACAGAGAATAAAAGCATTCAAGGGAGATCAGCTAGCGCATCCTTCCCGGGAAACGCATCCACCATTTGCAACTTTCAATTCCTGTATTAATATTTTCAATAGAACCGAGGGGCATGAAATTCAAAATTTTCACGCATAGTCAGATGGCACTCCCCACACCGGACTGGTCTTATCATGTTACCCATCTTAGCAATCGAATAAAATATCCATCTTACATGCTTCACCAGGTTGATGCAGCTCTTCACCTTTTGATTGTGACGATCATACTTTTGTCGGTAGCATCAAATTCTCCAATGCCTGCAAGGAAGACATCAAATGAAAAGTCGAATACCAGGACGTCTACAGGGTCAAGAAGTGAAAGTATTCCTTTGACAACCCTTCCTGGCACAACTACATTGAATTTGTGGATTCTACATCAATTCTCCTGAGACGTGTTACATTTGAAGTTTCAAAATATTACGAGATATTTTGTAGATTTGGATTCTTTATTC
Source organism: Papaver atlanticum (assembly GCA_023531105.1). Lineage (NCBI taxonomy): Eukaryota > Viridiplantae > Streptophyta > Magnoliopsida > Ranunculales > Papaveraceae > Papaver > Papaver atlanticum. Next base: position 1,269,943 of record JAJJMB010013814.1, on the reverse strand, counting down.
GTGAGAGGTTTCACTCATTCATCCAACAGGAGGGAAAAATAATAATCATGGAAGCAATGTGATTGAAAAAACTATTATTCCCAGTAACTAAATACATATATTATGTTGATGTCGTATTTACAAAGTTCAAAAGATAAGCGTTATACTTCGTAATTCAATATAATTCCTTGATACTTTGATCATGATGTTGTAACCAAGTCTAATCACTAGAGTGTCATAGATATTGCTTCCCATGTTATATTTTCAATATAAAGCAACTTGAAAGATACGTTAGGAATAGAAACAAAATCAAGTCAATATTACTAACCTAGAGAGGAAGGATGATGTCTTCGTTATAGTCATTACTTTTTCACATTCTTCAGATCTTCATAGTGAAAAAGTGGGGGGCTAACAACCACACCCAATATTTTGTTTAGGCAATCTGTATGTACTAACTCCAATATATTTCCAGAATAATCAACTAGACAGTCAGACTCAATCAAGAAAAATACATCCAAGAGTTATATCTTTGTTTCTCAATGTAATCGGCAAATCAAACAGATAGAAATCCGCAAGCCTGATTATTATGAGAAACAACTTGAACGGTACCAAAGACCAATGTTCAAGTGTCAATCAATTTCAATCAACAACCAAAGGTTGGATTTACCAATTGATTGAACTACGCACAACCTATGATATTTCAATTATATAGAAAATATAATGCGGAAAATAAATAACACAGACACCAGAAATTTTGTTAACGAGGAAACCGCAAATGCAGAAAAACCCCAGGACCTAGTCCATATTTGAACACCACACTGTATTAAGCCGCTACAGACTCTAGCCTACTACAAGTTAACTTCGGACTGGAATGTAGTTGAGCCCTAACCAATCTCACACTGATTAAGGTACAGTCGCGTTCCTTACGCCTATGAATCCCAGCAAGACTCTATGCACTTGATTCTCTTAGCTGATCTCACCCACAACTAAGAGTTGCTACGACCCAAAGTCGAAGACTTGATAAATAAATCTGTCTTACACAGAAAAGTCTATTGAATAGATAAATCTATCTCCCACAGAAATACCTACGAGTTTTTGTTCTGCCTTTTGATAAATCAAGGTGAACAGGAACCAATTGATACACCGGACTTATATTCCCGAAGAACAGACTAGTAATATCAATCACCTCACAATGATCTTAACCGTATAGAAGCAGAACAAGATATTGTGGAATCACAAACGATGAGACGAAGATGTTTGTGACTAGTTTTTATCTTACCTATTGGAGATTGAATCTCGAGCAAATCTTAGAGAAGATAGTACTCAATACGATAGAACAAAGTAAGACCAGAACACGCAACTACAAAGAAAATAGTTGGGTCTTGCTTCAGAATCCCAATGAAGTCTTTAAGTCGTTAACCTATAATGGTTTTAGAAAAACATAGGTTAAAGGAGAATCGACTCTAGTCGCAACTAGTATCACACAGGAGGTGTGGGGATTAGGTTTCCCAGTTGCTAGAGTTCTCCCTTATATAGTCTTCAAATCAGGGTTTGCAATCAATGTTACCTTGGTAACAAAGCATTCAATATTCACTGTTAGATGAAAACCTGATTAGATTCAAGCTAATATTTTTCAACCGTTAGATCGAACTTAGCTTGTTACACACAAATGAAATGTGCCTTCATTTAGATATGGGTAACCATACCTAAACGTGTACACTTGGTTGGCTCAACAATAGTTGACCGAAGTTAGCCATATGAAACTTTCATATCAACCTTGTTCATCTTAATCACAACTAGTTCAAATAATTCAAATGAAACTATTTATAGAGTTGTTCAATTATTTATATTCTCATAGAAGTATACAAGACACAATTGAAGCAAAATCAATTTTGATTCACTCGAATCAATTCATGAACGTTATAGCCACAGTTTGCAAAAGATTGCATTCTGTATTATATAAATGTATTTGTTCACGAATAAACCGATTTTAGAACTTAACCCACTCAAGTATGCAAAAATAAAATACGGGTACGCATACTTAGAGTTCCGGACTTGGTCTGTCCGCCAGTATGCGAACGTGTACGCATACTGTCGTTCACGACCGAACTCAGTTGAATTGGTATGCAAACGGGTACGCATACAAAATCCTCGGACCTGAACTGTTACGCCAGTACGCATACAGGTATGCATACTAAGTTCCAGGACTTCAACTGTTAAACCAGTATGCATACGGGTATGCATACTATGGTTCTCGGACTTGGAATAACTTGTAACAGTTAGCATACAAGTACGCATACTGTGATATATCCAATAAATGGTTAATTGTTCTAAACTCCATTTTAATCATTGAAACATTCTTAGAAGACGGGAATAGTTGTATCACACAAACTATTAGCTTCAAAGCAATTTTCAAGTGATCAATACGAAACATTCCGAGTCTACATCAAATGACAATCTTACACAAATCAGGTAAGATGTTACCAGGCGATTTTCACATGATCATCTTTTGACTTTCGTCAAGAATAAAAGATGAACTTGGTTAAAGCGAAAGCTTACCAACACATATTTCGAGAAATATGTAAGCGAGTTAAACTCAACTCAAAATATCAAATCAAATGTGTATAAAGTAAAGTCTATATAGTTGTACGACTTTTGTCTCAATAGGAGATGGAATAGAAATAGACTTCTGAGTGATAGATAAGTTCAAGTCTCCACATACCTTTTGTTGATGAAGTTCCACAAGCTCCCCTTAGTAGTTATTCATCTTCAATCGATGAACGCTGTGAAGTCTAAAGCTCAACTACACATTTTATCCTAATCCGAGACATAGCTATAAGTAGACTAGAAATCAAGACTTATAGTTTTGACAACTAAACTTGACAAACAAGCTTGAGATAGCAACGCTTGCGAGTTCAACCGAGCAGTGCTCTAATACAGAGTAATACTTGTAAGTCTCAACATTCCTAGACTTTTTAGTCTATCCTAAACGAAGTTGACTCTAGTAAATAATCAAGCGACGCCACGGTTTGCAAAACAAGTTCGCATACCTTATTTCATTAAAGTTCTGGGGACTTTTCGCAAACTGAGTTCGCAAACGAACCTGAGTTCATGAGTATGAATTTCATACTTAAAGATTTTATAACTTTACTACTGTGTTCGCAAACGCGAACCACAGTTCCGGACTTTGGATTAGTCGTGCCGTTCGCAAACATAGTACACGAACCACATTTCTGGACCTTTTCACGGCTAAACCCGTTCGCAAACATAGTTCGCAATCAATAGTTCCAGACCTGCACTAGAGCTACACAATTATCATACAAAGTATACAACCTGTGTTATTTCCAGACATTGGTAGTAGTTCCAAACTCTCATTTAATCATTAAAACATCCTTATAAGACAACAATGGTAATCTTGCACATACCACTAGCTTCAAGTAATTTTCAAGTGATCAATCCGATCAATACGAAACTTCCCAAGTTAACATCAAATGATTGTCTCACACAGATCATGTAAGATGTTCAAGGTAATTTTCACATGATAATCTTGACTTAATATTTAGTTTCCAAAAAATAATTGTTTACAACTAAACTCATCAAGTAGATGATGAACTTTAGCTAAAGTCAGAAGCTTCGAACACGTATTTCGAGATATATATAAACGAGATAAACTCGGCTCTTCAATTGTGTACTCCCTCCGTCCCATTTTAGATAAATGGGAAGGTGTTTTCACACATATTAAGAAAAAAGAAAGAGACTATATATTTTCCAAATCTACCCTCATTAATATCTCCTAAAATATTTAAATTTTTAGTTTTTAATTCTTAGATTTTAGTGTGGATTTGGAATCTAGTAGATTATTCAAAAATTTCATTTGGGAAATTGAACTTATATATACTTTATGTTTATATATGATTCCAAAGCATGGACAAATTAGGAAGGTTTAGGGAGAAAATATGAAAACCTTCATGTAATTTTGGACTTGGAAAAAACCCTTCCCCAAATCCAAAGTATTTTTCCAGTGGCAAGTACCGGGTCGACTAGAGAATATCTCTTAAAAAATATAACATAGTTTTTACGCCGGCCTGTCAAGCCTTGCACAACTTGCACTACGACAAGCAAAATACTTGACGCTACCCGCGCCGCGATTGTTTATGGACCAGGTGGTAAGTAATCATCGTTTTATGGGATTACGAATTATCGACCATTAATGCGGATATGCTTACACCATGTCCCTGTTGCAGAAGCTACGGGGTGTTTACCCTTCACAATCCTGCCAACTGCAGCGCTACAGGGGATTCCCCCCTTCACAATCTGCAGGGTTATCTTTACGTGTTCGCTGATTTAGTAGCAAAGAAATTGACGAAGAATACAGAAAAGGGGGTTTGTTAGTCTTCGTACCTGAAACCTACCTCTTCCACGCGTATCGCCGCCCTCCATGTCTGTATGTCCAATGCCTGCTCTGTTGAGAGATTTCGATTGCTCATGTCCTTCGTTACGCACTCATCCCAAGTTAGCTTCGGTCGGCCTCTGCGTTGCATCCTTCCTTCCGCGCGCCTAATGCGACCTACTCGCACTGGAGCATCATGCGGTCTTCGCTGGAGATGCCCAAACCAGCGCAGCCGATGCTGGGCGAGCATCTCCTTGATTGGCGCTACCATAAGTTTCTTACTTATGTACTCATTCCTGATACGGTCATGCCTCGTATGTCTGCATGCCCACCTCAGCATCCGCATCTCGGTACTCTTCAGCTTCAAAGTGTCCCGATTGTTCGTCGCCCAACATTCCGCACCATATAGCATGGTAGGCCTGATCACTGTTTTGTAAAACTTACCTTTAAGTTTAATGGAACTTTGCGGTCATAATGGACGCCCGAAGCCAGATGTCATTTCCCCCAGCCAGATTGAGTTCGATGTCGAATATCCTCCTCGATTCCCCCATCACTTTGGAGCCACGATCCCAGGTAGCGAAAGGATTCTTTCTTTGGTAAAGGTTGTCCATCCAGCAGAATGTCCCCTTCAACTGTCCCGGAGTCGCTGAGATCGCACTTCAAATACTCGGTTTTGGTTCTACTAAGTTTGAAGGCCTTCGATTTTAGAGTGTGGCGCCACAATTCAAGTTTTTCCTGTACATCTTTCTTTGATTCGCCGATAAGCGCCACATCGTCTGCAAATAGCATGCACCAAGGGATCTCACCTTGAATGTCTCTTGTAACTTGATCTAGCACTAAATCGAAAATATATGGGCTTAAGGCTGATCCCTGGTGTATCCCTATCATAAACGAGAAATCGCTTGATACTCCGCCGCTCGTACGGACACCGGTAATTGCACCCTCGTACATATCCTTGATTAAGTTTATGTACTTCGGTGATACCTTCTTCTGATCGAGAGCCCACCATATTACTTCACGTGGTATTTTTTCGTAAGCCTTCTCCAGGTCAATGAAGACCATGTGCAGGTCCCGCTTTTGCTCCCTGTATCTTTCCATAAGTTGTCTAACCAGGAAAATCGCCTCCGTGGTCGATCTTCCCGGCATAAATCCAAATTGGTTTGGTGAGACGCTGGTTTGTCTTCGTAACCGCCGATCGATGACGCGTTCCCACAGCTTTAGTGTATGACTCATCAGTTTGATTCCCCTATAATTAGATCAGTTCTGAATGTCTCCCTTGTTTTTAAATATCGGGACGATCACGCTTCGACGCCACTCGTCCGGCATTCGGTTTGACCGGAAGATGTTATTGAATAACTTGGTCGGCCAAGTTATCCCATCATCTCCCAGGCATTTCCACACCTCAATCGAGATTGCATCCGGGCCCAAGGCCTTCCCTAATTTGGTCCCTTTCAAGGACTCCTTGACTTCACTCTCGTGGATGTTACCGACCCTTACCTCCTCGAACGATTCCACATTCTCGGCAACGCCCTCAATGGTGGAGGGTGGTGTATCGCTTTCTGCATTGAAAAGATTGTCGAAGTAGTCTTTCCAGCGATCCCTGATTTCTGCGTCCTCCACCAGTACTCCGTCGTCTGAAGCCTTAATACATTTTACCTGTACAAGGTCACGAGTCTTCCGTTCGCGCAACCGTGCAATCCTGTATATGTCTTGTTCTCCTTCTCTAGTGTCTAGTTTACGGTAAAAATCCTCAAAATCCCGACCTTTTGCAACACTTACCGCTCGTTTCGCCCGACTTTTCGCCATCTTGTAATTCCGTTGATTTTCATCGGTTTCAAATGCTTGGAGATTCCGGAAACAATCTTTCTTGTGTCTGATTGCTTGTTGCACTTCCTCTGACCACCACCAAGATTCTTTTGGGTCCCGCTTACCACTTCCTGTTGCCTATCCCAACACTTCCACTGCTAGCTGTCGAATCCGACCAGCAGTTTCTTTCCACATTTGATCTGGTACACCATCCTCGCAGAGCACACCTTCCGAGAGCATTTTTTCTTTGAATGTCCGCGCGAGAAAAAACGTCTAAAATGGGACGGAAGGAGTATAATGTAAACGTCTATATAGCTAAACGACTTTGTCTCTTTAAAAGATTGAATAAAATAGACTTCTGAGTGATATATAAGTTTTAGTCTCCATATACCTTTTGTTGATGAAATTCCTCCAAGCTCTACAGTAGATCTTCTTCTTCAATTGGTGAACGCCGTGAAGTCTAAAGCTCAACTACATATTTCTATCCTAATCCGAAACACAGCTATAACTAGACTAGAAATCAAGTATATAGTTTTGATCAACTAAACTCGACAAACAAGCTTGAGATATCAATGCTTGCGAGTTCGACTGAGCAGTGCTCTAACACTAACGTACCATTTTTTATCCATCCATATAAAAATATTGATCCGAGTCTCAATCCTAGTTAGCGATTTGGTATATGAAGAAGGTTCGAAGTGATAAACGTCCGAATATTTTTTTTTTTGCCAGAATGTAAATTACGTCTGCTATTCGTTATTCAGATATAGTTCTAGACAACATATGTACATACATAACATAATTTTTTTTACAATTATAAAATAGGCATATATTAAATGATAATATTAGACATTTTCATATAATTAGAGGCAAACCATTATAAATTTGTACTCGAACCTATTTCAGAACATTTTTTTGGTAAAATATAACTTAAAAAATATAAATGAGTGGTGGGCTCATAATGGTTTAAAAGGGGCTTATCAAATGGGCTTAATAGCAAATGGGTTGTCTAAATTTGTATAAAATGAGCTGACATTATCTATCAACTTTAATTCGGGACGTCAAATTCGTAAACAATTAGATCAGAAAATACACAAAGCCAGTTCATGCTTTTAGTTGGACGACCATTATATTGTTATAGATTGATATGTAATAATTTGTGAATAATTCAGAAAATTATTAACTAGGGTTTTGATTAATATTTGTTTCATCGACTATGATGAGCATGTGAGAATGTGTCTGTCTAAATCCACCACCTTGATCGTTATATCTGAAAAAGACAATGATTAATTTAGTGGAAAATGTTATATTGGCTTCCTCCTAGAAAAAGTGAGTTTTTGGAGTTTGCAAAATTTCTAAGTAAAACATAAAAGATAATTAAACTTTTAGCATTTTTCCCCTCATTTTAAGACTTCAAATTGACATAAGTCTACCATTCCATAAAAAGTGAGGTTTTTTCTTTTATTTTTGTCCCAAAGTAAGTGATATTTTCACTTTATATGTTATTTTCCAAACAAATCCTCACTAATAACTAGTATTGTCAAAATTTTCTCTAAGAAATATAATTTTCTTGATAGCCATGTTTATATTTGTTGAATAAGTCTTTTAAAAAGAATTCTAACAGTATAACTTTTATAAGTAACCGTCTTTTTGGCTGTGAGTAAAAATTAGAAGGGCGAAGCACTTGAGTAAATTAGACTTTTTTTTTTTTTGATTCAGAAAATGGATTTTATCGATTTAGTTGTGATGGTTACGGATGATCATATCTTCCCTTGCCCCGTCTAAGATGTCTTGTGGAAGATTGTTTACATATTCAAAATCCGACCACTAACTCTGACCTTTTTAACTATTTTATCAGTTACTTCATTCTAAATTTTATTGACTGACTGACAAACAAAAAATTTATGACTCTGGAAAACAAACTTGATGTCAAGGATAGCTCCTTGTTTCATTCGGTAAACATAAGAAGTGTGTTCATTTATTGACTTCACTAAAACTTCAATATCAGATTCTATAATAACTTTGATGTAGCTTATAGTAATTGCCCAATCCATTGCAACCTTCATGGCAAGGCACACTAGCTGCTCCACCTCTTGATCCACAATCAGTCCTCCACCATAGTACTTCCTTTAGCTCCAAGACATTGACCTGCGAAAATTCTCACTATTAGTCCAATCCCTCACGTGAAAAATGGGATAATTTGCGTTACCTCCCCCGTAAAGATTGGTAATTTGCATTACCTCCCCTACATAAATAAAATTTGCAAAACCTCCTCTCGTCAATAATTTCGTCTATTCCAAGTTAGCTAACTTAGCACTAACTTACACGTGGTTTTTTTTCTTTTTTTCTGGGTAATTTGCGTTACCTCCCCTGTAAAGATTGGTAATTTGCATTACCTCCCATATAAAGATTGGTAATTTGCATTACCCCACTTTCATTGTGGTCAACTGTGTGAGTCAAATCTGATTGACTTAGAGGATCCCCAATTATCCAGGTTATTATTATGTGCTTCTAAGTTCTTAGTTGAGTTTTTCCAGACTCTACAACCTGATAATTCAGATCTTACCTATGAGGAAATCCAACCCAAAGAAATTTATTTAGACCCTTTTATAGAACCTGAACCTGAACCACAACTAGATGTAGTTATCTTAAACAGGAAACTAGGCAAGGGTGTACTATGTTTATTCACTTTATTGGTTTGTTAACGTTTCCTTTTATCTGTGATAACACTTTTTGATGCAGATGACCCACAGTTGTTCCGGCTATTGCTTTATGATTTTATGAGGTGATTAATTCTTTCTTATGTCTGGCTGAAGACTTTAAACTTAGCACTTCTTAGGAGGTAACCCATGCTCATACGACATGGAAATATCCTTCCTTAACTCCTTTTCTTCAAGTGGTAACAGTTTCTCCTTGTTTATGCTTTTAATTTTATATTTAGAACACTAGGGACAATATTAGATTTAAGTTTGGGGGTGTGGAAGAAATCTTTAGTTGTATTATGAAATTCCAGAGCCTAAAAATTTGTTCCAATTAACGATAGTACTAACCAATTTAAGTTGATGGAAACCTCTTGGTTGTAGGAGTTAAGGAACCCAAAAATAGAGTTTATACATAAAAGCACAAAGTTCGGGTGTTAGAAATAACATGGTAGTTTCATCATATCTCGATGAGTCCTTATTCCTTTATGTGTTTTTTTTGTTTTTTGTTTTTTTGAAAACTTATATGTTTCTCTAAGTGATTTGGTGGAACATGCGCATCAAATTTTTACCACCACCAGGATGAAATAGGGTGATTGAGTTACTAATTTTTTTTTAAATAAATGATTTTTTTTTTCTAGACCAGACCATCCAGACCAATCGGAATAAATAATAATTAAAAAAAATAAAAATAAATGAGAGAAAAAATAATAAGTTTATTATTGTTCAATAAATCGATCGCTGGTCCCATTGTATATGGAGTTGATATAGAATTAGGATTACCGACCAATGGTTCCCTTGTATATGCTAGTTGTGTTAATATTAGAGTTCAGACCAGTATCTCAATCCATTAGGATTCATAGGTTCATCCTGGAAGTGGCCTTCAGACAGATATGGGAAACACCGTTCACCTTAGTCAACATCGTAAAACATCTATTTTTTCTCTATATCCATCTTCTTAATCTATTCATGTGATTTGTTTGATTCTGGATATGGATGCGACTATCGAAGTAGAGATCTGTGACTTATATATGAATTGGATTCGCATCAGGGTACTTCCTCCTGTAGTCAATGAGAGTATGCCAACTAAGGAGATTGTTTAGTGTCATTCCAAGGTTCTGCACAGGTAGCTAGGGTTTGGAGTAAAGGTTTTGTGGATACACCTCTTGTAAACCCTCCCGAGATTATAACTCAGTCACTAGGGCCACCTAGGGGTTTAAAGGCTTGTTGTACACGTTAAGTGCAATCGAGATGCCTGCGACAGTGAGTTAGGATTTTAATTTAGATTTGCTTGAGGACTAGCAAATAATAAGTTTGTGGTATTTGATAGACACATTTTTGTGTCTGATTTGATCTCAATTATCCACTTTGTTAGTGCTCATTTTTGTACTTGTTATGGTATTTTATGTTTTTGGAGAAATAAGCTTTTGCGGAGAAATTGGCTCGAAAAGTGTTATTTGCATCCCGGAGAAAATTACTAAATGCACCCGGAGGAGTTGATGAAGGCACCGAGGAATATTACTATTTATGCCTAAAAATTACTATTTGCACCCACCAGGGAAAGTAATAAAATGACCCCCACTTTGGATAAGGGTCACTTCAATTGATAGAGAGCAACCACCTGCTATTCGCACCCCATCAGTCGAATAAGGGGCATCCATCATCTTCACCATTCGAAACTGGTTTTGGAAGGAAAATATGCACCAGAATTAGGGTTCGGATTTTAGAGAGGTTCTAGAGAGATTCAATTGCTAAAACTTATTGTGTTTACTCTATTGGGCTAAACAAGGATGATATGGGTGTTTGATTTGTCTAGAAATATTGGCTGGATAATCGGGAAAATCGTTTGCAGTGAAGAACATAATTAAGGTTCGAGTTTTTGACAGTTTGAGAGAGACTCAATCACGGATTTTGATTCCTTTAGGCCAGTAAGGCTAAACAGGACTGATAAATCGGTTTGATTCGATCAATTTGCGTTGAATGTCGAGTTTGACGATTAAACAGGAAATGAGTGTTCTCGGGTTTTTAGTTTGAAACATGGAAGGAATTCTACCGAGATTATTTTGTGGAAATGGATTGATACTTACCTGTTTCGATAAAACAGGGATGGTAAGTTTCTCAGATTCGTAGAAAAAGGAAGATTTTCTCATATCTCGAAAAAACAGGGGAGTAAGGAACTATCGGGTTTCTTCTTGACTTATTCTTAGAGATTACATAGGAAAGGAGGGAGGAAATCTTATCTGCAAGATTTAATTCTATCTTTAGAAGAGTTGGTATAAAACAAGGAGAGCAAAGACGCGTGAAGCGAGTTTAAAAAAAGAAACAAAGTCCACGACTTTGGTTAAAAGAAAACGAAGATTTTCTGCACCTACTAGCTATATAAAGGGTGCATGAGAGTTACATAAGATCATGGAGAGTTTGGGGAGTGTTTGGAGGTGTTACAGAGCGAAGAAGGAAGTTGCAGGAAAAGTTTCTGCTGCTGCAGAAACTTAAGAACACGAAGAACAGAGACCAGAAGATAGTCGCAAGGAACTGTCGTAGTCCAACGGTAACTATTTTGGTTGCAAAAGACCTTCTTCGACTACAGTATTCTTTCAGCGACTAACATCGTATTCTTTGCAAAGGCTTTCTGCAACTACATTTTATTCCTTTTGATTCTTTTCTTCTTTGTAAATACCTTTTTGAGCAATGAAAAAAAAATGAGCGTGTTTTTAACATGATGATCTAGACCCCATCACTGGGATATTAGAGGAAGCCATATTTCGTCACTATGGTAATTCTATTAATTTTTTTTATGACTTCTTGCACTAATTTAATTTGAATTATGATTTTTATTAATTAATTGTGATTTAGTTTGATGGATTATGCATAGATTAAGTGTTTTGATAGTCCATGCTTACCATTTACAATTATTTTTTTTATAAAATCTACCTTGGTAAAGATTCAAAGTCAATAATTGTTATTTTTGGAGCTATAATTGTCTAAGAATTGATAAGTGAACCACATGAATATCAAAATTGGTGGAATCCTGAGTCCCAGTATCTCTCAACTTTTTTACATTTTTTTTTTATTTGCTAGTTAGTTTTATAATTGAAGTCAAAAATCAATCTCTACAAGTCTTTGAACGAACTTTTCTTACCACTGTACAAACCACATCAGCGACTATCAATCAAACTATAGATTCCACTTATGAAACTCATTATGTCAGGCTTAATATTCTGGAACACAAGTGTGCATCTATCTTTCCATATTTCTCCATAAAGTATTCATATGCAAATTTAACTTATACTTCCGACCAGATGGATTAACCTGATTATTTCCTGCAATAAATCAACTCATTATCCAATGCAAAAACTTACCATGATCGGTTATAATGCTACTAACGTTAATGTTAACACCAAGTCAAAGAGATCTAGCATAGGGGAATTCAAGAAAGAGATGTTCAGTTGTTTCAAAAGTAGCATCACATATACTACAATGGATGTCCTGCTTATATCTTGAGATTTTACTTCTTGTTGGAACAATATTCTTTAGACATTTCCAAACCAAAAACTTTGTTTTATGATGGCATCTACACTTTCAGAGGGCTTTCCAGACATCACATGATATAATTTGGTTAACACCATTACCAGTACTGTGGCTACTTAAGACACTGTACGCACTCTTAACAAAAAAAGGTTGCCTTTCCTGTCAGGTAACCATATTAGGATATTAGAACCATTCATAGGAACCTGCATTGTTAAAATTTTAGTTGCAGTATCATGAGAGAAAGAATCATAAATAAGCTGAAAATTTTAGTCTCTAGTTCCTGGCAAAAACAGATCATTCACAAAAGTTAAAAAATCAATAGTAGCTATACTTATATCAGGTTCTGGTGGGTGATCAAGACCAATTTCCCATTTATAAAGCCAAATCTTCACTTTGGTTCCACATCTTATAGACCATAAACTATTATCTCTAATCACATCAAAACATCTATAAATACCCTTCCAAACCCAAGATCTATTGCCATTGAGCTTAACTAAATGAAGGACATTGTCATTTCTAAAATATTTAGCCTCGAGTATTTTGACCCATAATTCATCATCCTTAGAACTAATTTTCCAAGAGAACTTCATTATCAAGGCCCTGTTAAAGGTTTCTAAGTTTCTAAGTCCTAATCCACCTAAATCTCTATGCTTATTAAGATTTATCCAAGCCAAAAACTTGATATCCCCTTATTACCTTTATGTCCCCATTAGAAATTTCTCTATAGAGTATCTAACTTGTCAATGGTAGTGGTAGGAATTTTGAAATATCTCATTTGGTATGCGGGAAGGGAGTTCGAAACTGATGTAACCATAGTGGTATTACCTTCTTGGTTAAGGAACACACTTACTCAATTCTCAAACCTAGCTTCAAAAGACTGAGCAATGAGGTCGAAATATTTAACTTTACAGTGACCAAGATGAAGATGAGCACCTAGATATGTTTCAGAATCACCAACAATTGACATGTTCAACTTTTTAGCTAAGTCCTCACAAGCACCAAGACTAAGATTACCACTAAAGTAAACACAAGATTTATCAAAGTTTAGAGTTTGACCAGAAACACTGCAAAACTTTTCCAAAATGCTCATAATACTATCAATGTTATGCATATCAACTTTTACAAAAATGAGAATATCATTTGAAAATAAAAGATGAGAAATGAGAGGAGCCCTTCTATCCACTTTAATACCTGCAATATCCTTGTTAATTTCAGCAATCATTAAGCTTCTAGAAAGAAATTTTATTGTCAAAATAAACAAATAACGAGACAATGGGTCACCTTGTCTGATACCTCTAGAAGGCGTATACTCTTGACAAGGTGAGCAATTAAGTGAACACTGATGCTTGTAATAGAGATACATTGATGTATCACACTAAAAAACTATTCATTGAAACCAAAATGAGAAAAGACTTTTAAAAGAAAAGTCCATTCTAGTTTATCAAAAGCTTTAGATAAATCTAGTTTCAGAGCAATAGTACCTCCAAACCCTTCCTTTTGTTTCATGGTATGGATAATTTCATGTGCAAGAATAATGTTGTCATGTATATCCCTACCAAGTACAAAAGCAGTCTGATAAGGGGAGATAAGCTTCTTAAAAAAAAGGCATAATTCTATTAGCTACAATTTTGGAAACTATCTTGTAAGAAACATTACACAATCCTATAGGCCTAAAGTCAGTTGGTTTTTTTTGGGTATTTAACCTTTGGAATGAGACAAATGTATGTCTTATTTAAGCATTTTGGCATATGACCAGTTTCAAAAAAATAATTGAACAACATCAATAACATCATTTCCTACAATATGTCATTATGATTGATAGAAACCAGCTCGGAAATCATCTGGACCAGGTAATCTCCAAGCTGGCATTGATTTAACAACATTGATAGTTTCATCAACATTTGGTATAACAAGTAAGGAAATATTATCAACATCAGAGATAACAGTGGGAATAATATCAAAATCATCTTCAGAAAATACAGGATTACTTGGACATGCAATGGAACTAAAGTGAGTTGTGAGAAGATTTGAAATATCATCCTTATTTCTATACTAGTTCCCATTAGCTTCACTAAGAGTGTTAATATCGTTGTTTCTATACAGTCTCTTATTCACCAAAGATTGGAAGTACCTAGTATTTGTCTTTAGACTCTTCTTTATATAAACTAGCTTGGATTTTGTACCAGTTCTCAAGATCTTTAGGAGCAACTTTAACTCTCATGAATTGGATGTTGGAGTTGGCCTCTTTCTGAGTAATATCTAACTGGTTTTGAAGGTTAGTAATATTCTTTTGATCATCTCTAAATTCCAGTATGTTCCATTGAGATAGAGTCGTTTTAGTACTTTGTAGTTTATGTTTGAATTTATGAGCAGGACTGCCAATGACATTTACATTTTAAGCAATTTCCATTTGTTGACTAATGAAATCATGTTGCATCCAAGTACCAAAGAACTTAAATGTCCTTCAGAGATTTCTAGGTAAATGATCAGTAAGTAACAAAACTAGGAAATGATCATAAGCAACATGGTTCAGATGAATAACTTTAGCATGAGCAAAATTTAAAGACCAATCATTATAACCTAAGGCCATTATCAATTCTAGCCTTCCTGCATAGCTATTACTAGTCCATGTGAAGTCCTTACCATCATAACCTAAATCCATAAGATCATAGTCTTTAACCATATTTTGAACTCAAGTACCTGAGCTATTGTTATATCTAGATTAGTGAAAATTAAGATCTCTTATCACCAACCAAGGTTGAAACACAACTTCACTTAGACTATGAAAAAATTTGCACTGCTTTTGCTTAGGGTCATTGTAAGTGGAACCATACATAAAAAAAGACTAAGACTTCAGGTTTACTAGGATCTAATTTGATGAGAGAATGAATGATGTTATCAGCAGTACAAACAATGTCACATGAAATTCTATCTTTCCACATAAGTATAAGATCACCTGCATAACCAACTCAATCAATGCAAGTATAATTGAACTGATTGAGCAAGAGAGATCATTCTAGGGATGTCAACTTTAGTTTCACAGAAGAAAAACAAAATCAGGACTTGGAGACTTGACTAGGTTTTGAAGTTGTTGTTTTGTAAATCAATTTTCAATGGCTTGGACATTCCAGGATAACAATTTTCATTTTGGAAAAATTATATCACTTGAAGAAAAAAAATATAGAGTAGAGTTTAAATATATCCCC